>OW203766.1:1974304-2278971 GCA_934045905.1 Leuctra nigra
GAGATCCAGTAGGCCGAAAATGCCACTTTGATGCTTACAGTAAAAGTGGGTTGCTCCAGCCTTTTTATATGAGAGTGTGCGCGCCGTACGACTTGGCTGGCGTGGAGCGACCGCTCCACTAGATGATTTGATTGGATTTACAAGGATTTACCAAATGTTTTGGTAAATGATTCATGTAATCAGATGATTTGGTAGTATTGACCAAATGATTTGATTGGATTTACCAAATGATTTGGTTGGATTTACCAAATGATTTGGTTGGATTTACTAAGTCGTTTGGTTAGATAATAATAATCTTTATTATCCTTTTCCAAAATACAATGGGTAAAGGAGGTAGGAAAACCTACCCACACAAATGCAAGAGGCCGGGCCCGGGCCTGACGTTTCTTCAACTTCTGCGTTAGCTTCATCTTCTTCCACTTCCTCTTCTTTCTTCTATTTTTAATTAACGATAACTAATTAGGGTTACGTTTTAAATACATTATGACCACATATTTTGATAAGTTATTCCATTTGAGATTAGAATATGAAATTAAACGCAAGTCGATTAGATGTACTTGACCTGGGATCGAACCCGAGACCCTGTGGCACTCTGCAATAGGAGTCAGGCGCGTAGTCGATGTGGCTATGCAGGCGGCCAGGTTTTAGGTGTGATAAAACGTCTATCTCAATGAAGCAAACGAATAGCCATAAGTTACACTGGCGTAAATTCGACTGTAAGGTGCAGGTACTATAAAAATCAATGACTTCCAGTTCATACTTAAATCCTTGCTATTCTGAATAATTCATCCATATTTTTTGGAGTATAAATTCCGCACGACGCAAATTATTATTTTACTTGCATTTATCCTGGCTAAGCTTTTGAATTTTCTCATTGTTGGATTTTCGTAATCTTGGTTCTTCTTTAAACTTGCATGCCTTTAAAATGTGGTAGCCACGGAACCCGAAATCATTTTTCTTAATAAGCTGGAAAGCAGACGTCACAAAGCAAGCAGACGTTTCCGTGACGTCACATCCAACTCAAAGTACCACTCCCCCAATGTTTTTCTCTTATAGGAAAAACCGGTCAACTCACTTAGCACCTTGTTGCTAAACGTTTTGGTAAGAACAATCAAATTATTTGGTTGAATCTACCAAATGTGGAGAAATATTCCAATATAACCAAAGTTTTGATCAAACTAACCAAAATAAATCTAACCAAATAATTTGATTAACCCAACCAAACTGTTTTGATCAACTCAATCAAACTTTTAAGCAATTTAGTAACGGTAACCAAATTTGGTTGATCCAATCAAATTTTTTTTTACCAAATAAACTAACCAAAAGGATTTGGTTGATTCAATCAAATCGTTTTTCTGTGTGTAGGTATGTGAAAATATGTGAAAAAATAGACGGATCATGTCAAAAACCATCCAAAATCGTTACTTAGAATTAAGTAATAATTCCAAAAAAATTACTGGGCTATGCGCCCCGGACATGCATCCTCCTGCGTTCAATAAATTAACCTATTCTTAAATCTCTTCCTTCATGATGCCGCGGAGAAACTGCCAGGCCCTATTCACCCAGCAACAAAGCATTATCAAGCCAGGAGACAGCGGAAACACGTTAATTCTAACCACTCTCACAAAATGTCAAATAATCCACGCAGGTTGTCAGGAAGAGAAAAGGAAAAGGCGAAGCAAAAGTACAGCTATGATTTAGCCCAATATCACTACTACAATCAGAGGAGGAAGGTTGTGAAGCAAATCATGTGTTCTGGTAAATCACCATCTTGCAAAATTCCACTTCCGTCAATCGAAGAGCATTTCAGTAATATCTTTGGTACTGCGAACGATAGTGTATCTATTTCTGATCAAAATCACAGGTGCGACAATACCGCCAATATCAATAGCAGCTACAACACAGTCATATCAATTGATGAAGTAGTCTCAGCCCTCAAAGGAATATCTATCGACTCTGCCCCTGGCCCTGATGGTGTAATAGTAAGAGTGCTACGTGAAATGAAGTGCGCCAAGACCATCAGCCTTCTTGCAACAGCCATCGGTGAATTGAACTACGTGCCTGAGAAACTACGAGACGGCCGGCTTCTGCTTATCCACAAGGGAGGTGATGACAGCATGATTACGAACTGGAGGCCACTTACTATCTTCTCGGTGCTACGGAGAGTGATTGAGCGTGTGTTTGACAAGCGTCTTCGTTCATATGTACAATTCTCCGTCCATCAGAGAGGCTTCGTCTCTACTCCAGGCACGCACATTAATGCTTCTCTTATCAACGGCTGTCTACAAGATGCAAAGAACAAGAAGAGGAACTGCTGTGTAGTATTTCTTGACGTTAGCAAGGCGTTCGACAACATCGGACACAGACACATTGAAGACTGCCTGTCAAGCCTCCCAGTCCCCACTGCTCTCCGCGATACAGTATTGACTCTAACATGCCAGAATTCAGTTCAAATAGAAGCCAACAGATCCAAATCGAAACGCATACCGATCAAGAGAGGTGTACCGCAAGGCGCCCCATTGTCACCAACACTATTCAACTTAGCAATCGACCATATTATCAAGGAGCTAACAGAGAAGACGGTATCGGATGAGTATGGTTATTCACTGCTTGATGAGCTGGATAACTTGTCGGCAGTTGGTTTCGCTGACGATCTGGCCCTCATAGGGAATAGCAGTGAATCAGCCTCTGAGCTCGCATCCATGGCAGAAAGAGGCCTTATGATCAACACGTCAAAGAGCAGCGCCATCAACATCACAAAAGGAACTCTCTCACCGGAACCCGTCTCCACATCATCCGGCTCAACTATATCTTCTATTGGTGACAACGACAGAATTAGATACCTGGGCATAGACTTCAATAGCTCCATAGTAATAAACAAAGTTAAAATAATTCAGGACATCCGTAATGACATTTCAAAATTAACATCATCAGATCTGCTAAAACCTGACCAGAAGCTAAACATCCTCAATCAATTTGTTTGGCCAAAGCTAATATACCCCTTGCAGTGTGCACCGATACATCAGCTGACCACGAAATTCTTAGAGGATATTGACATTATCATGCGAAGTGCAGTGAAGGAGATTATTGGTCTTCCGGCGGATACTCCTACATCCTTCATCTACGCGCCAAGGAAATTCCGAGGTCTAGGGATATTGCGTGCCACCTGGGAAGCCCACATCCAACACTTCAACATATGTAAGAAGCTCCTAGCAGTTGAAGATCAGCTGATTGCTACTGTGCGTAACCTACCAGCCGAAAAGACGCAGAGTGTCGCTGATCTTGGACTCACCTTAGACGCTAGTGATGAGCGGGTGTCTGGTCGAACCCTGCGAGATGCCTTGAGGCTTTCGTCGTTCAACACGTGGGCACAACTTCCCCAGAAAGGTAAAGGTGTGCAAATGTTCGCAGATACACCACGCTCCAACAAATGGGTTTACGCGAAGAAGGGCCTCTCCTCGTCAGAATGGACCAATTCCATCAAAATGTCCTGTAATGTCGCTGCAGTCCGTGCAGTCCCCGGCAGATCTACCAACACGACCCGTTGCCGTACAACTAACTGCGACGAGATTGAAACCATAGCACATGTGTTGGGAAGATGTAACAAAGGGGAGTTGCTAAGAAACACGCGTCACCACACAGTTCGCACCATCATTGCCGACGCATTTCGTCAACAGCGGCGTTGGGAAGTTCATGAAGAGGTCTCATGCCTGGCCATGGACGGTTCCACGCGACGAGCGGACATAATAGTAATTAGAGCGGATAAGAAACAAGCGCTAATTCTGGATCCGACCATCAGATTTGAGCAAGGGGCCAAGCACGCTGAGGACGTCGACGAAGAGAAGAAGAGAATCTACCAGCCGTGCATTGAAGATCTCGCCAGACTTTACAAAATACCGGTCGACAAGTGGGAAGTCATTGGTCTTCTTGTCGGGGCAAGAGCTGCGATCCCGGCCTTCTTCACCAATTTTCTTAAGCGATTTTCGATCTCCCTCTCTACCTTAGACTCCATAGTTTTATCTGTTCTGAAACATTCTATCAGCATTCTCCACAACCATCTCTACAACAATAATCCATAGATATAAACTGTTCACTCATATACTAGCCATATCAACACTAATTAATTCAGTGTATGTAGGATAGAATAAATGTTACACAGTTTTGTTAATGCAAATATTATTATCAAGTTATATATTTAAGACTGTAACAATGTTATCTATTAAGAATCTATCTCATAGTATTGTAACTTTTACTGATTAGTACGCTGGACCCTATTGGTCACCCATGTATATTGGTCAGCCATCAATAAAATGATTTTCTCTTCAAATGATAATTCCACAAAATAGCTATATATATAATACAGTGATTCAAAATTGCACCTAAACGAATTACATAATCAAAAAAATCTCGGCGGCTACGCCCCCGAACCCCCTGTTTTCTTTTCTACTATTAATTTTCAAAATATTAGTAAAGTCTCCCCCCCCCCCCCCCCCCCCCGGAATGTCATCCTGGAATCGGCCTTGCCATTGCGAGGAACACAACCTAGTGGCATGTGCTAACAATCCCAAATCGTTTCAACTTGTCTTACAAAGTATACAAACAGATAACAATGCAACTGTTACGCGATCTGCGCCAGGTAATATTAGTTAGTGACCTTGTTGCCTGGATGTATTGTTGACGACAGAATGGCGAGGAAACAGCGCATTCCTCGTTCAATGCAATGTAGATCGACACAGCCACAGCCTTCGCGATTGATTGCTTCGAAGACCCACTTGCATGGTCTATAGAAGTGATATTTACAGAATAGCTGAATAATTAGATTTACTAAATATCGTCATAACTTTTAAACCATTCAAATTTTAAAATATATAAAGAAAATTGGCATAGCTAATGTTTTAATCGATCTTATCATCACAAAATTATTAAAACAACTCGTAGAATATATTATGACAAATTAGGCAAATTTCCAATTGTCAATGAGTTTGGGCACTATAGCATTCATGGGCGTCCGTAGAACTTCTGCCCGGGGGGGGGGGGGGGGGGGGGGGGGGGCAAGGCACCGAAAACAATTTTTACCGCGTCAAGAGGTTGTGGGTGGCGTGCCCCCCACCCAGCCCCGCAGGGTAGTTTTATTTTTTTGGACGTTTGAAATCATTTTGAGACGTTTTGAGGTATATTTTGTTAGAAAATCAAATATATTTTTATAAATTTGACACTTTAGGGTGGTGGAGGGCATGACCATACCTTGCCCCATAAGAGAATTCTTTGGTTTTTTGACACTTTGACATAATTTTTTATGATATTTTTGTTAACAAAATGAAGTTAAACATAAAACACCACAAAAAATGTTATCCCCGTGGTTCCCTCGCAATAGAGGCACATGTGGGGAGGTCCCGGGTTCTATCCCCGTGGTTCCCTCGCGCTAGAGGCACATGTGGGGAGGTCCCGGGTTCTATCCCCGTGGTTCCCTCACGCTAGAGGCACATGTGGGGAGGGCCCGGGTTCTATCCCCGTGGTTCCCTCGCGCTAGAGGCACATGTCGGGAGGTCCCGGGTTCTATCCCCGTGGTTCCCTCACGCTAGAGGCACATGTGGGGAGGGCCCGGGTTCTATCCCCGTGGTTCCCTCACGCTAGAGGCACATGTGGGGAGGGCCCGGGTTCTATCCCCGTTGTTCCCTCGCGCTAGAGGCACATGTGGGGAGGGCCCGGGTTCTATCCCCGTGGTTCCTTCGCGCTAGAGGCACATGTGGGGAGGTCCCGGGTTCTATCCCCGTGGTTCCCTCGCGCTAGAGGCACATGTGGGGAGGTCCCGGGTTCTATCCCCGTGGTTCCCTCGCGCTAGAGGCACATGTGGGGAGGGCCCGGGTTCTATCCCCGTGGTTCCCTCGCGCTAGAGGCACATGTGGGGAGGGCCCGGGTTCTATCCCCGTGGTTCCCTCGCGCTAGAGGCACATGTGGGGAGGTCCCGGGTTCTATCCCCGTGGTTCCCTCGCGCTTGAGGCACATATGGGCCCGGGTTCTATCCCCGTGGTTCCTTCGCGCTAGAGGCACATGTGGGGAGGTCCCGGGTTCTATCCCAGTGGTTCCTTCGCGCTAGAGGCACATGTGGGGAGGTCCCGGGTTCTATCCCCGTGGTTCCTTCGCGCTAGAGGCACATGTGGGGAGGTCCCGGGTTCTATCCCCGTGGTTCCTACATCGCTAGAGGCACATGTGGGGAGGTCCCGGGTTCTATCCCCGTGGTTCCCTCGCGCTAGAGGCACATGTGGGGAGGTCCCGGGTTCTATCCCCGTGGTTCCTTCGCGCTAGAGGCACATGTGGGGAGGTCCCGGGTTCTATCCCCGTGGTTCCTACATCGCTAGAGGCACATGTGGGGAGGTCCCGGGTTCTATCCCAGTGGTTCCTTCGCGCTAGAGGCACATGTGGGGAGGTCCTGGGTTCTATCCCCGTGGTTCCTTCGCGCTAGAGGCACATGTGGGGAGGTCCCGGGTTCTATCCCCGTGGTTCCTACATCGCTAGAGGCACATGTGGGGAGGTCCCGGGTTCTATCCCCGTGGTTCCTTCGCGCTAGAGGCACATGTGGGGAGGACCCGGGTTCTATCCCCGTGGTTCCTACATCGCTAGAGGCACATGTGGGGAGGTCCCGGGTTCTATCCCCGTGGTTCCTTCGCGCTAGAGGCACATGTGGGGAGGTTGCGGGTTCTATCCCCGTGGTTCCCTCGCGCTAGAGGCACATGTGGGGAGGTCCCGGGTTCTATCCCCGTGGTTCCCTCGCGCTAGAGGCACATGTGGGGAGGTCCCGGGTTCTATCCCCGTGGTTCCCTCGCGCTAGAGGCACATGTGGGGAGGGCCCGGGTTCTATCCCCGTGGTTCCCTCACGCTAGAGGCACATGTGGGGAGGGCCCGGGTTCTATCCCCGTGGTTCCCTCGCGCTAGAGGCACATGTGGGGAGGTCCCGGGTTCTATCCCCGTGGTTCCCTCGCGCTAGAGGCACATGTGGGGAGGTCCCGGGTTCTATCCCCGTGGTTCCTTCGCGCTAGAGGCACATGTGGGGAGGTCCCGGGTTCTATCCCCGTGGTTCCTTCGCGCTAGAGGCACATGTGGGGAGGTCCCGGGTTCTATCCCCGTGGTTCCTTCGCGCTAGAGGCACATGTGGGGAGGTCCCGGGTTCTATCCCCGTGGTTCCCTCGGGCTAGAGGCACATGTGGGGAGGGCCCGGGTTCTATCCCCGTGGTTCCCTCACGCTAGAGGCACATGTGGGGAGGGCCCGGGTTCTATCCCCGTTGTTCCCTCGCGCTAGAGGCACATGTGGGGAGGGCCCGGGTTCTATCCCCGTGGTTCCTTCGCGCTAGAGGCACATGTGGGGAGGTCCCGGGTTCTATCCCCGTGGTTCCCTCGCGCTAGAGGCACATGTGGGGAGGTCCCGGGTTCTATCCCCGTGGTTCACTCGCGTTAGAGGCACATGTAGGGAGGTCCTGGGTTCTATCCCCGTGGTTTCTTCGCGCTAGAGGCACATGCTTTATCGAGAAAACGGACTTCCGCCCTTGTACCACTGAATTACTTATCACTCGGGCTCTTATAGCTTTGTTGCATGGAGCCAGGCCTGTACTGGTGCGGGTGTACAAGAAGAGAGCAAGGACCGGGTACATGTCCGGGCGAGGGTGGACGTTTCCTCTCCTCACAACACTAGACACTGATTGACTCTGTTGTTGCATGGAGCCAGGCCTGTGCTGGTGCGGGTGTACAAGAAGAGAGCAAGGACCGGGTACATGTCCGGGCGAGGGTGGACGTTTCCTCTCCTCACAACACTAGACACTGATTGACTCTGTTGTTGCATGGAGCCAGGCCTGTGCTGGTGCGGGTGTACAAGAAGAGAGCAAGGACCGGGTACATGTCCGGGCGAGGGTGGACGTTTCCTCTCCTCACAACACTAGACCCTGATTGACTCTGTTGTTGCATGGAGCCAGGCCTGTGCTGGTGCGGGTGTACAAGAAGAGAGCAAGGACCGGGTACATGTCCGGGCGAGGGTGGACGTTTCCTCTCCTCACAACACTAGACCCTGATTGACTCTGTTGTTGCATGGAGCCAGGCCTGTACTGGTGCGGGTGTACAAGAAGAGAGCAAGGACCGGGTACATGTCCGGGCGAGGGTGGACGTTTCCTCTCCTCACAACACTAGACACTGATTGACTCTGTTGTTGCATGGAGCCAGGCCTGAGCTGGTGCGGGTGTACAAGAAGAGAGCAAGGACCGGGTACATGTCCGGGCGAGGGTGGACGTTTCCTCTCCTCACAACACTAGACCCTGATTGACTCTGTTGTTGCATGGAGCCAGGCCTGTGCTGGTGCGGGTGTACAAGAAGAGAGCAAGGACCGGGTACATGTCCGGGCGAGGGTGGACGTTTCCTCTCCTCACAACACTAGACACTGATTGACTCTGTTCTTGCATGGAGCCAGGCCTGTGCTGGTGCGGGTGTACAAGAAGAGAGCAAGGACCGGGTACATGTCCGGGTGAGGGTGGACGTTTCCTCTCCTCACAACACTAGACACTGATTGACTCTGTTGTTGCATGGAGCCAGGCCTGTGCTGGTGCGGGTGTACAAGAAGAGAGCAAGGACCGGGTACATGTCCGGGCGAGGGTTGTCGTTTCCTCTCCTCACAACACTAGACACTGATTGACTCTGTTGTTGCATGGAGCCAGGCCTGTGCTGGTGCGGGTGTACAAGAAGAGAGCAAGGACCGGGTACATGTCCGGGCGAGGGTGGACGTTTCCTCTCCTCACAACACTAAACACTGATTGACTCTGTTGTTGCATGGGGCCAGGCCTGTGCTGGTGCGGGTGTACAAGAAGAGAGCAAGGACCGGGTACATGTCCGGGCGAGGGTGGACGTTTCCTCTCCTCACAACACTAGACACTGATTGACTCTGTTGTTGCATGGAGCCAGGCCTGTGCTGGTGCGGGTGTACAAGAAGAGAGCAAGGACCGGGTACATGTCCGGGCGAGGGTGGACGTTTCCTCTCCTCACAACACTAGACACTGATTGACTCTGTTGTTGCATGGAGCCAGGCCTGTGCTGGTGCGGGTGTACAAGAAGAGAGCAAGGACCGGGTACATGTCCGGGCGAGGGTGGACGTTTCCTCTCCTCACAACACTAGACACTGATTGACTCTGTTGTTGCATGGAGCCAGGCCTGTGCTGGTGCGGGTGTACAAGAAGAGAGCAAGGACCGGGTACATGTCCGGGCGAGGGTGGACGTTTCCTCTCCTCACAACACTAGACACTGATTGACTCTGTTGTTGCATGGAGCCAGGCCTGTGCTGGTGCGGGTGTACAAGAAGAGAGCAAGGACCGGGTACATGTCCGGGCGAGGGTGGACGTTTCCTCTCCTCACAACACTAGACACTGATTGACTCTGTTGTTGCATGGAGCCAGGCCTGTGCTGGTGCGGGTGTACAAGAAGAGAGCAAGGACCGGGTACATGTCCGGGCGAGGGTGGACGTTTCCTCTCCTCACAACACTAGACACTGATTGACTCTGTTGTTGCATGGAGCCAGGCCTGTGCTGGTGCGGTGTCCTGGCTGTCCGCGTGTCCTGTTGATTGGGTTCCTCGCTGTGTGTTGAACATGTATCAGGTAATTGCATCACGTGCGCATGTGCAGTGCAACACTGCGGCGATATCCCCAGAAGTCATCGGCAGTTGAAGCAATTCGAGAGAAAAACATTTAGGTTCACATGATCCGTCTGATTGTATATTAGTAGTACATTTTATTTTATCTTCTTGCCTTGTTAATAATGCGCCGGTTTTTAATTATGCGCAAAATTATGAAATTTCCGACACGATCAGAGACCAAAACCGTGAACCAATTATTGATCTCAAATTTCAATCGTGATTTGATCAAAGACAAACTTAGCCCATTTTCTCTTATCTCTTTATCTTATCTTTTAGCCCATTTTTTAAAATTAAATTTCATACGGCACCCATCGAGACAAGAAAATAGTTTTTTTGTCTGGGGCTTAACGTCGCACTGTTCTGCAGCGAGGCTAATGGCGACGGATGAATGATTATTAGGTTGATTAGGAGAAGCTGTGTATTGATTGTGGGATAAAATACAAGTAATACGAATGCATAATATGTCAAAATTGATGTGTACTTGATATTTCTTTATTATTGTTCGAACAGGGAAACCAGAACTGCATATAGAAATGCTTGCTCACGTGACACATGCTCGTTTAGCAGCGCTTTGTTTCATCTCTGAGCCCTGGCAAAGTGCATGTGCATGTGCATGTGCATCTCTCAACACTGGCAAAGTGCAAGTGCATGTGCATCTCTGAGCCCTAGCAAAGTGCAAGTGCATGTGCAACTCTCAACCCTGGCAAAGTGCAAGTGCATGTGCATCTCTCAACACTGGCAAAGTGCAAGTGCATGTGCATCTCTCAACCCTGGCAAAGTGCATGTGCATGTGCATCTCTCAACACTGGCAAAGTGCAAGTGCATGTGCATCTCTCAACACTGGCAAAGTGCATGTGCATCTCTCAACCCTGGCAAAGTGCATGTGCAAGTGCATTTCTCAACACTGGCAAAGTGCAAGTGCATTTCTCAACACTGGCAAAGTGCATGTGCATGTGCATCTCTCAACACTGGCAAAGTGCATGTGCATCTCTCAACCCTGGCAAAGTGCATGTGCAAGTGCATCTCTCAACACTGGCAAAGTGCATGTGCATCTCTCAACCCTGGCAAAGTGCATGTGCATGTGCAGCTCTCAACACTGGCAAAGTGCATGTGCATCTCTCAACCCTGGCAAAGTGCATGTGCAAGTGCATCTCTCAACACTAGCAAAGTGCATGTGCAACTCTCAACCCTGGCAAAGTGCATGTGCATTTCTCAACCCTGGCAAAGTGCATGTGCAAGTGCATTTCTCAACACTGGCAAAGTGCAAGTGCATTTCTCAACACTGGCAAAGTGCATGTGCAAGTGCATTTCTCAACACTAGCAAAGTGCATGTGCATTTCTCAACACTGGCAAAGTGCATGTGCAACTCTCAACCCTGGCAAAGTGCATGTGCAACTCTCAACCCTGGCAAAGTGCATGTGCATGTGCATCTCTCAACCCTGGCAAAGTGCAAGTGCATGTGCATTTCTCAACACTGGCAAAGTGCATGTGCATGTGCATCTCTCAACCCTGGCAAAGTGCAAGTGCATGTGCATTTCTCAACCCTGGCAAAGTGCATGTGCATCTCTCAACCCTGGCAAAGTGCATGTGCATCTCTCAACACTGGCAAAGTGCATGTGCATGTGCATCTCTCAACACTGGCAAAGTGCAAGTGCATCTCTCAACACTGGCAAAGTGCATGTGCATCTCTCAACACTGGCAAAGTGCAAGTGCATCTCTCAACACTGGCAAAGTGCAAGTGCAAGTGCATCTCTCAACACTGGCAAAGTGCATGTGCAACTCTCAACCCTAGCAAAGTGCATGTGCATCTCTCAACACTGGCAAAGTGCATGTGCATGTGCATCTCTCAACACTGGCAAAGTGCAAGTGCATCTCTCAACACTGGCAAAGTGCATGTGCATCTCTCAACACTGGCAAAGTGCAAGTGCATCTCTCAACACTGGCAAAGTGCAAGTGCAAGTGCATCTCTCAACACTGGCAAAGTGCATGTGCAACTCTCAACCCTAGCAAAGTGCAAGTGCATCTCTCAACCCTAGCAAAGTTCATGTGCAACTCTCAACCCTGGCAAAGTGCATGTGCATGTGCATTTCTCAACACTGGCAAAGTGCATGTGCATCTCTCAACCCTGGCAAAGTGCATGTGCATCTCTCAACCCTGGCAAAGTGCAAGTGCAAGTGCATCTCTCAACCCTGGCAAAGTGCATGTGCATCTCTCAACCCTGGCAAAGTGCATGTGCATTTCTCAACACTGGCAAAGTGCATGTGCATCTCTCAACCCTGGCAAAGTGCAAGTGCATCTCTCAACCCTGGCAAAGTGCAAGTGCAAGTGCATCTCTCAACCCTGGCAAAGTGCATGTGCATCTCTCAACCCTGGCAAAGTGCATGTGCATTTCTCAACACTGGCAAAGTGCATGTGCATCTCTCAACCCTGGCAAAGTGCATGTGCATCTCTCAACCCTGGCAAAGTGCAAGTGCAAGTGCATCTCTCAACCCTGGCAAAGTGCATGTGCATCTCTCAACCCTGGCAAAGTGCAAGTGCATCTCTCAACCCTGGCAAAGTGCATGTGCATCTCTCAACCCTGGCAAAGTGCATGTGCATTTCTCAACACTGGCAAAGTGCATGTGCAACTCTCAACCCTGGCAAAGTGCATGTGCATGTGCATCTCTCAACCCTAGCAAAGTGCAAGTGCAACTCTCAACCCTGGCAAAGTGCATGTGCATCTCTCAACCCTGGCAAAGTGCAAGTGCATGTGCATTTCTCAACACTGGCAAAGTGCATGTGCATTTCTCAACACTGGCAAAGTGCATGTGCATGTGCATTTCTCAACCCTGGCAAAGTGCATGTGCATCTCCCAACACTGGCAAAGTGCATGTGCATCTCTCAACCCTGGCAAAGTGCATGTGCATCTCTCAACCCTGGCAAAGTGCATATGCAAGTGCATCTCTCAACCCTAGCAAAGTGCATATGCATGTGCATCTCTCAACCCTGGCAAAGTGCATGTGCATGTGCTTTTCTCAACACTGGCAAAGTGCATGTGCATCTCTCAACACTGGAAAAGTGCATGTGCATGTGCATCTCTCAACTCTGGCAAAGTGCAAGTGCATCTCTCAACCCTAGCAAAGTGCATATGCATGTGCATCTCTCAACCCTGGCAAAGTGCATGTGCATGTGCATTTCTCAACACTGGCAAAGTGCATGTGCATCTCTCAACACTGGCAAAGTGCATGTGCATCTCTCAACCCTGGCAAAGTGCATGTGTATGTGCATCTCTCAACCCTAGAAAAGTGCATTTGCATGTGCATCTCTCAACCCTGGCAAAACGCATGTGCATGTGCATATCTCAACCCTGGCAAAGTGCATATGCATGTGCATCTCTCAACTCTGGCAAAGTGCAAGTGCATCTCTCAACCCTAGCAAAGTGCATATGCATGTGCATCTCTCAACCCTGGCAAAGTGCATGTGCATGTGCACCTCTCAACCCTAGCAAAGTGCATGTGCATCTCTCAACCCTGGCAAAGTGCATGTGCATCTCTCAACACTGGCAAAGTGCATGTGCATGTGCATCTCTCAACCCTGGCAAAGTGCATGTGCATGTGCATCTCTCAACCCTAGCAAAGTGCATATGCATGTGCATCTCTCAACCCTGGCAAAGTGCATGTGCATGTGCATCTCTTAACACTGGCAAAGTGCATGTGCATGTGCATCTCTCAACACTGGCAAAGTGCATGTGCATGTGCATCTCTCAACCCTGGCAAAGTGTATGTGCATGTGCATCTCTCAACCCTGGCAAAGTGCATGTGCATGTGCATCTCTGAACCCTGGTAAAGTGCATATGCATGTGCATCTCTCAACTCTGGCAAAGTGCATGTGCATGTGCATCTCTCAACCCTAGCAAAGTGCAAGTGCATCTCTCAACCCTAGCAAAGTGCATATGCATGTGCATCTCTCAACTCTGGCAAAGTGCATGTGCATGTGCATCTCTCAACCCTGGCAAAGTGCATGTGCATGTGCATCTCTCAACCCTGGCAAAATGCATGTGCATGTGCATCTCTCAACCCTGGCAAAGTGCATGTGCATGTGCATCTCTCTACCCTGGAAAAGTGCATGTGCATGTGCATCTCTCTACCCTGGAAAAGTGCATGTGCATGTGCATCTCTCAACCCTGGCAAAGTGCATGTGCATGTGCATCTCTCAACCCTGGCAAAGTGCATGTGCATGTGCATCTCTCAACCCTGGCAAAGTGCATGTGCATGTGCATCTCTCAACTTTGGCAAAGTGCATGTGCATCTCTCAGCCCTAGCAAAGTGCAAGTGCATCTCTCAACCCTAGCAAAGTGCATATGCATGTGCATCTCTCAACTCTGGCAAAGTGCAAGTGCATCTCTCAACCCTAGTAAAGTGCATATGCATGTGCATCTCTCAACCCTGGCAAAGTGCATGTGCATGTACATCTCTCAACCCTGGCAAAGTGCATATGCATGTGCATCTCTCAACTCTGGCAAAGTGCATGTGCATGTGCATCTCTCAACCCTGGCAAAGTGCATGTGCATGTGCATCTCTCAACCCTGGCAAAGTGCATGTGAATGTGCATCTCTCAACCCTGGCAAAGTGCATGTGCATCATTGACCTGCACTCGAGGTCAGTGAAATTGCATCACGTCTCAAATCAACTTAACTCAACGTGCTGGACTCAAACATCGGTTATTCATGAAATTAAGGCCAAATCTTCTTTATCAACGATATGCTTTACAGTTAGCGATAACTTGCGTTAAATTGCTGGTATTGTTGTGATTTCTGATGATATAACTAAGTACTTATTTAACGGTTCTTGAATCTTTCATCTGGTTCAAGATTTAAGGTACGTAATTATTCTCTGGGCGCATTGTTTACGTTAGTTGAGATATCTTTGGACTCGATCTCTTTGACAGGTGTCACGTGACATGTGTGTGCGAAGAGAGCGTTGCAAATCAACGGTTTAAAATGCAGTTTGTTTCTCTTGTTTGTTTATTTGTATGAGCTGGAAGGCCAGTTAAAGAACAGTTTTAAATGTGTGGAATTGTGTATGACACATCTTCAGGTATTTCAAACTCTTCTTCGTGAATACGTCGATATATTCAGCGGAAGGACAGAGAGATGGCCTCTGCCTTTAGTAAACTCATTGTTGAGCACAGTGCTGTTGAGTGAGGTCCGTTAGGAACTTTTTTGAAATTCAGCTTTGATGCAAATATAAAAGCTGAGGAAATGTGTGAAAAATGAGACGGGCCCTTAGAGCTGGTCCATTCAGTGAACAAGTTGTACATGCACTCGCCCGGCTAGTGACATGTCACGGGTTGGAATCACTTATATAAGTGGAAGCACACGGAGATCAGTGGTTGAAATACGACACACAAAATGTTTTGTATTTAATTTAAGCATTGAAAAAAAGAAGCTTTGATAATGTATGTCTGTAATTTATGTGATTTGTATAGTGCAGCGGAATTATGTAAAATTTCTCACAATACCTACAAGCTGTTTTTTTCTCATTCGGCCACTCTACGTAATTCATTTGGTCATTTGGTGACTCTACATTCTGGAACAGCATAGTCTGTGCGTATAAGTAAGTATAGTCTTAAGAGGGTTAAAAGTATCATTCAATCTCTCCCTTTGCTTCATCTTATAGTCAAACCCTAGATCCTCCTCTAAATAATCATTTAGACTCTGTGGCAATGAACTTAATTCTGTGAGTGCTCATGCCGAATCCTCCCTAATGTAACCCGATGACTAAACCCTAGAGCCTCCTCTAAATAATCATTTAGACTCTGTGGCAATGAACTTAATTCTGTGAGTGCTCATGCCGAATCCTCCCTAATGTAACCCGATGACTAAACCCTAGAGCCTCCTCTAAATAATCATTTAGACTCTGTGGCAATGAACTTAATTCTGTGAGTGCTCATGCCGAATCCTCCCTAATGTAACCCGATGACTAAACCCTAGAGCCTCCTCTAAATAATCATTTAGACTCTGTGGCAATGAACTTAATTCTGTGAGTGCTCATGCCGAATCCTCCCTAATGTAACCCGATGACTAAACCCTAGAGCCTCCTCTAAATAATCATTTAGACTCTGTGGCAATGAACTTAATTCTGTGAGTTCTCATGCCGAATCCTCCCTAATGTAACCCGATGACTAAACCGATGTCTAAATAATCATTTAGACTCTGTGGCAATGAACTTAATTCTGTGAGTGCTCATGCCGAATCCTCCCTAATGTAACCCGATGACTAAACCCTAGAGCCTCCTCTAAATAATCATTTAGACTCTGTGGCAATGAACTTAATTCTGTGAGTGCTCATGCCGAATCCTCCCTAATGTAACCCGATGACTAAACCCTAGAGCCTCCTCTAAATAATCATTTAGACTCTGTGGCAATGAACTTAATTCTGTGAGTTCTCATGCCGAATCCTCCCTAATGTAACCCGATGACTAAACCGATGTCTAAATAATCATTTAGACTCTGTGGCAATGAACTTAATTCTGTGAGTGCTCATGCCGAATCCTCCCTAATGTAACCCGATGACTAAACCCTAGAGCCTCCTCTAAATAATCATTTAGACTCTGTGGCAATGAACTTAATTCTGTGAGTGCTCATGCCGAATCCTCCCTAATGTAACCCGATGACTGAACGTTTGGACTGGTCTGTCTCATGAGCAAGACATGACACTGTAATCAGATGATTACATCTGGGTTTGTCGGGACAATGCCAATGCAAATAGTTAATTCTCCTGCTCCAGGGCCACATTGCCAGCCTGACACGTGATTACAGTGTTTAGCGCGGGCTGGGCTCGTGGGTTGACACCGACATTGAGATGTGCCAATCATTGTCAAGCGCTGATGCGGTTCAGAGCGCAGAGTTCGCGATCAGACTCAACAACATGCGAACGCAAGTACTCAATCAATAGGCAGGCGCCCATTCACATGAGCTTTCCATCCCGGTCCATTCTTACCGCCATGATAGTGTTCACCATGGTAACACATTGTTGTGGACTTAGAAATGACATCACCGGGCGGCGACTTTACAATCCTAAGTTTGCTCCAACTTAGTTGGATCCAGTTAAAATCCATACGCCAATCCAGTTAGCGTATAAGCTGGATGCGCATACGTTTTACTGGGCAGACTAAGGAATAAAACTCTCTATGAGCTGGGCAACTTAAAAAAAATAACTCTATGGTTAGGCAAAATTAAAACTTGTGAAAATTTCAAAATAAAAAAGTGAGACCTCTGCCGGAATCGAACCGGCGACCCCTAGCACCGCAAGCCAATGCGCTAACCACACGACCACGGAGGTGGTGATGCAAGCATGCATTTATAACAGCGTAATGAAGATATATACGAGCGCGTATAATATTTCGACCAATCACGGCGCGATATCGAATGCAAGCGTTGGAGCCGACTTAGGTTTGTAAACACGCCACCGGGCGCACATACGTCACACATTGATTTTCACGGGAAAATGTCACATGAAATTTCAATTTTTATATTTTATGAATGAAAATGTTATGTGGTCAGGTGAAAGTGTATTTGTCATTATATTTTGTTTTGATTACAAATTTAAATAACAAAAATGTAATGAGACTTCCCTTAAATGATGAGCTTTCAGTTTAATAATCACAAACGACATTAGTGACTCTCACTTCTAAATTCATAATATTTCCTAAATATCGTCGAACTTTTTACCATTATTGTGGTAATAAATGTGTTGGTACAGCTAACTTTTTGGTCGACCTTAAAGAAATATAAACCCCAACATATCAATAAAATATCAGTGCCCAAACTCATGTAAAATCTGAAGTCCCTATTTTCAGCTTTGATATGAGTTTGAACACAGATATTTTATTTCTAAATTGGTGTTTATTTTATATAACAGATTCGTTTTCAAAACTGTCATAATTTCAATAGTTCAAACGTAACCGATACTTAGGAAATATTATCTCCAATGTTTACCTTCAACTACAGCCGCCTCTTAAATTGTAATTTACCTTCTATCTGAGATTCGTTCAACTCTTGAGATTTTTCTTATTCGATGCATTCAAGTCATTTCAGGGGAATTTTAATCCAGAATACATCAAACGGAAAGGGGCAAATATTTGTTGCGAGTTGTATGTAATATTTTTTAATTAATATTTGGTACGAATCATATTGGTATGATTTCAAATTCTCATTCCTATGACGTAACCCTGGAACCCCGTTAATATCGCCTTAGCAATTAACTGTGGCAATTAACTTCGAATTTATTTCAAAAAAAATATCGCCCATACAAAGGTATGAAATAATTTGTCTGATATATTCGAGAAACTCGTGTGTTTCAAATAACACTCCCCCCTCCACTCCCTGTGATGATGTCATCGCCTGAGCCCGACCACGTGACACGAAGCAAGGTCACGTGGTGTATTAACGACGCACTGTTGTGACTGACAACCCACATGGAGGGAATATAAAGTCTCTTATTATACAAAACATTATTCTTGCGCCGGCAAGTGAAATTCAAATATCTGTTTCATATATCAACATTATCAGGTCCGTGAAGTTAGCACCGCCCATTAACGCACTAATTATCTCATGTGTGGGATGAATTAGTGCTCAATTAGTGCGTTCGATCGGCACTAATTTTATAATTAGTGCGTCATCCGTTTCCGAGAAAAACGCACTTTACTATGGGCGGTGCCAACTTCACGCAGCACCGCCCATTGACGCACTAATTTTCAAACTCACACAGGCAATTAGTGCACAATTAGTGCGTTCGATCCCCCCCATTCCCATAATTAGTGCGCACTTACTTTTCGAGTTATTCGTGAATAACCGTGGGCGGTGCAGCACCGCCCATTGAAAATTTCAAGGTTTTCAGCACGCCATGTTTTAGTGCACAATTAGTGCGTTCGATTCCCCCCATTCCCATAATTAGTGCGCACTTACTTTTCGAGTTATTCGTGAATAACCGTGGGCGGTGCAGCACCGCCCATTGAAAATTTAAGATTTTCAGCACGCCATGTTTTAGTGCACAATTAGTGCGTTCGATCCCCCCCATTCCCATAATTAGTGCGCACTAACTTTTCGAGTTATTCGCGAATAACCGTGGGCGGTGCAGCACCGCCCATTGAAAATTTCAAAGTTTTCAGCATGCCATGCTTTAGTGCACAATTAGTGCGTTCAATTCCCCCCATTCCCATAATTAGTGCGCACTTACTCTTCGAGTTATTCGGGAATAACCGTGGGCGGTGCAGCACCGCCCATTGAAAATTTCATGGTTTACAGAATGCCATGTTTTAGTGTACAATTAGTGCGTTCGATTCCCCCCATTCCCATAATTAGTGCGCACTTACTCTTCGAGTTATTCGGGAATAACCGTGGGCGGTGCAGCACCGCCCATTGAAAATTTCATGGTTTACAGAATGCCATGTTTTAGTGCACAATTAGTGCGTTCGATCCCCCCCATTCCCATAATTAGTGCGCACTTACTTTTCGAGTTATTCGTAAATAACCGTGGGCGGTGCAGCACCGCCCATTGAAAATTTCAAGGTTTTCAGCACGCCATGTTTTAGTGCACAATTAGTGCGTTCAATCCCCCCTATTCCCATAATTAGTGCGCACTTACTTTTCGAGTTCGAGTGCTTACTTTTCGAGTGCTGCACCGCTCACGGTTTTTCACGAATAACTCGAAAAGTAAGTGCGCACTAATTATGGGAATGGGGGGGATCGAACGCACTAATTGTGCACTAAAACATGGCATGCTGAAAACCTTGAAATTTTCAATGGGCGGTGCTGCACCGCCCACGGTTCTATACGAATAACTCGAAAAGTAAGTGCGCACTAATTATGGGAAAGGGGGGGATCGAACGCACTAATTGTGCACTAAAACATGGCATGCTGAAAACCTTGAAATTTTCAATGGGCGGTGCTGCACCGCCCACGGTTATTCACGAATAACTCGAAAAGTAAGTGCGCACTAATTATGGAAATGAGGGGGATCGAACGCACTTATTGTGCACTAAAACATGGCGTACTGAAAACATTGAAATTTTCAATGGGCGGTGCTGCACCGCCCACGGTTATTCGCGAATAACTCGAAAAGTTAGTGCGCACTAATTATGGGAATGGGGGGGATCGAACGCACTAATTGTGCACTAAAACATGGCGTGCTGAAAATCTTAAATTTTCAATGGGCGGTGCTGCACCGCCCACGGTTATTCACGAATAACTCGAAAAGTAAGTGCGCACTAATTATGGGAATGGGGGGAATCGAACGCACTAATTGTGCACTAAAACATGGCGTGCTGAAAACCTTGAAATTTTCAATGGGCGGTGCTGCACCGCCCACGGTTATTCACGAATAACTCGAAAAGTAAGTGCGCACTAATTATGGGAATGGGGGGGATCGAACGCACTAATTGTGCACTAATTGCCTGTGTGGGTTTGAAAATTAGTGCGTCAATGGGCGGTGCTGCGTGAAGTTGGCACCGCCCATAGTAAAGTGCGTTTTTCTCGGAAACGGATGACGCACTAATTATAAAATTAGTGCCGATCGAACGCACTAATTGTGCACTAATTCATCCCACACATGAGATAATTAGTGCGTTAATGGGCGGTGCTAACTTCACGGACCTAACATTATCTACATTTTGCCAGAAAGATGATTTTATCATATTTCTCGAGCAAAATGTATGCATAAAAACATAAATAATGCACCATAATTAAAAATGTATTAATTTACAATTTAATTGACAAATATACAACGTATTGGCAGAACTCCTTGTAAATTGTTATCGGTTTATTATCGATAGTATTTTGACCCCCAAATTTTTTAAAACTGACAGATATTCACAAAATCGTTGATACAAATTCTTCCCATCATCATCATCCTTCACTTAACGACATGATTAGCAACAGATTTGCGTTTTCTTACCTTGAATAACTCTAGGAATCCATTAGAAGTCAATGAAATGCCATCAAATTGCTCGCATTCCAGAGTTAAAGAGAACTCAGCTGCACTAATCATAGGACAAGAAGAACTCAACATACACTTACTTAACCACCAGTGTATATCCGATGACGATTCCAAACTGTTTCCGAGTCTCTTGAAAGGAATTTGAAACGTGTTTTAAGCAGGGATTTCGAATTTCACTTTTTATAAGAAATCGTTCAAATTCTCAAATCGTTTTATATTTGAATTTTTGGGTTCTGGACCATAATATGGCAAGAAAAGTGCTCAATGTGAACTAATTTTAAAGGTATGTCACCTTCTGTATATCGTGTGTGTAACAGTTGCCATATTTTGCTTTATAATATTTTCAACTATGCTTATACATGGAGACTTGAACGCACGGGGTTTATGTCGCTAGTCCGTCCTAAAGCAACGCGCCTATTCTTATACATGGAGACCTGAACGCACGGGGTTTATGTCGCTAGTCCGTCCTAAAACAACGCGCCTATGCTTATACATGGAGACTTGAACGCACGGGGTTTATGTCGCTAGTCCGTCCTAAAACAACGCGCCTATGCTTATACATGGAGACTTGAACGCACAGGGTTTATGTCGCTAGTCCGTCCTAAAACAACGCGCCTATGCTTATACATGGAGACTTGAACGCACGGGGTTTATGTCGCTAGTCCGTCCTAAAACAACGCGCCTATGCTTATACATGGAGACTTGAACGCACGGGGTTTATGTCGCTAGTCCGTCCTAAAACAACGCGCCTATGCTTATACATGGAGACTTGAACGCACGGGGTATATGCCGCTAGTCCGTCCTAAAACAACGCGCCTATGCTTATACATGGAGACTTGAACGCACGGGGTTTATGTCGCTAGTCCGTCCTTAAAGAACGCGCTTATGCTTATACATGGTGACTTGAACGCACGGGGTTTATGTCGCTAGTCCGTCCTTAAACAACGCGCCTATGCTTATACATGGAGACTTGAACGAACGGGGTTTATGTCGCTAGTCCGTCCCTATGCTTATACATGGAGACTTGAACGCACGGGGTTTATGTCGCTAGTCCGTCCTAAAACAACGCGCCTATGCTTATACATGGAGACTTGAACGCACGGGGTTTATGTCGCTAGTCCGTCCTAAAACAACGCGCCTATGCTTATACATGGAGACTTGAACGCACGGGGTTTATGTCGCTAGTCCGTCCTTAAACAACGCGCCTATGCTTATACATGGAGACTTGAACGCACGGGGTTTATGTCGCTAGTCCGTCCTAAAACAACGCGCCTTTGCTTATACATGGAGACTTGAACGCACGGGATTTATGTCGCTAGTCCGTCCTTAAAGAACGCGCTTATGCTTATACATGGTGACTTGAACGCACGGGGTTTATGTCGCTAGTCCGTCCTTAAACAACGCGCCTATGCTTATACATGGAGACTTGAACGCACGGGGTTTATGTCGCTAGTCCGTCCCTATGCTTATACATGGAGACTTGAACGCACGGGGTTTATGTCGCTAGTCCGTCCTAAAACAACGCGCCTATGCTTATACATGGAGACTTGAACGCACGGGGTTTATGTCGCTAGTCCGTCCTAAAACAACGCGCCTATGCTTATACATGAAGACTTGAACGCACGGGGTTTATGTCGCTAGTCCGTCCTAAAACAACGCGCCTATGCTTATACATGGAGACTTGAACGCACGGGGTTTATGTCGCTAGTCCGTCCTTAAACAACGCGCCTATGCTTATACATGGAGACTTGAACGCACGGGGTTTATGTCGCTAGTCCGTCCTAAAACAACGCGCCTTTGCTTATACATGGAGACTTGAACGCACGGGGTTTATGTCGCTAGTCCGTCCTAAAACAACGCGCCTATGCTTATACATGGAGACTTGAACGCACGGGGTTTATGTCGCTAGTCCGTCCTAAAACAACGCGCCTATGCTTATACATGGAGACTTGAACGCACGGGTAGAACGGTGTTCTGGCAAATTGTTGAAGGACCACGGTACTCTTAAGGCACTTTCTCTGTGTGTTTTTTGTGTTTTTGTCAGCATTTCCCAGATCATACCATTCAACAAATCGATCTGAAATTTTGCACCCACTAATGTTTATAAGAGCGGTCTCTGCATTTTATTTGAACAGGATTATGATTCAAAATTTGAATTGTCATCGGTACAGCGTTTTAGGTGTTTTTGAAAATGTTCATACTAATCTGCCGTATACTTTAAAAGTAATTGATATTACGGACATATTATGAGTGTTTGGAAATATCTTGGCGGGAAATTCAGATATTTTATCACTGCTATTGCTGCTTTTGTTCAAGGCATGTGAGCAGCAACTTATACACATGCAATACGTGCTCGCTTATCAACGCGTTACACAGAGCGTAGAGCAGCAATAAATCATCGGTACGTTTCCATCAGAATGATACAAGATATAGAAGTTATTCAATAGATGGGAAAGCTGCTTAACCCACATTTCAAAATATCATAATTTTCCTGTACGGTCAGTATGATAAATTGAAAGAAAAACTATTTGAAGTGATAGCTCGAAATTTAGTTCAACTTGCCTATACCTTTTCTTGGCATATTATATTGTAGAATGAATTCTATAATGTGTAGAATTTCAACAATTGCTTAGGAAATGGGAAATCATTATTTTTAGTAAAATACTCGTATTCACTTTGAGGTCGTACCAGGGCAAAGTATTAGTGAGGGCTGTTAGCACATCAAATTGGCAGAATAGTGCAAAATGAGATAATAATTTTTCCTTTATGAGTTTTATAGGAAATTTTCCGCTTTTTCATAATATCGAAATCCTCAAAAAATCGGACAGCCATTTTGGGCTCCAGGGCTGTCCAAGTGCTTAAACATTTGTATTTCAGTGAATTATAAAACTTTTGTCAATTTATTGTTCAAGTATAATAAACAATGTGTCAGGAAGGTACGTTAAAAAAATTAAAATTCTAAGACTAACCAAAGTTGTATTTTATCAAGAAATGTAATATGTCGGCGGATATGCTCTTAAATGACTGCCATTTTCAGAGAATTCGTGTTTCAAGGTTGCATTTGATTATGTAGGTTCATATTATGGACATTTAACTTAAAAATCGATGGATCACGAAATTCACCCTTTGGGGGGTGGGGGGTGGAGACCTAAAGGTTTCGATGTGTGTAAAATAATCCATGGCAGATAGAGACTAATAATTTCTTGCACACACTTATAAAACTGTGCTCTGTTCGAAAAAAATCACGAGATCCCAAAATTATGCCGCCATCTTGGATGAGACGCGTTTATATTTCGTTATTTTGCGCACAGCAGTTGAAAAATGATGATAAATTGGCTACTTTGCTCATCCCTTGTTCACTGCAAATGTATCGAGTCACCGCCTCCTGAACTAAAACTACATGTTAAAATCCCTATCTTGGGACGTTTTATCAACACACAAATGACGTTTTAGGGAGAACGGTTGGAGATACAGAGAATATGTAAATTACAAATATCTTTACTATTATTAGGGCTATATTTTATGTCAAATAAACGTTTTCATATTGCATACAAAACGTACTCAAATTTACGAAAAAAGAAAAAGAAACACTTTTTATTCAAGATGGCGACCTAATTTTCAGTTTTCGTATTTTTTTTAAAGAGAGCATATTTTTTTAGGTATGTGCAAGAAATCAATTTATTGTAGCTAGTATGGGCTATTGTACAGATATCGAAACCTTTAGGTATCCACCCCCCCTCCCCCCCCCCACCCCCTAAAAGGTTTATTTCGTGACCCATCAATTTTTAAGATAAAGGTCCATAATATGAACCTAAACATAAGCAATTGCAACCTTGAACCACAAATTCCCTGAAAATGGCGGTCATTTTAGAGTGTACCCGCCATCTTCTTTAATTTCTTGATTAAATACACCTTTGGTTAGACTAAGAATTTTTGTTTTTTATTGTACACTCCCCCAAATAATAAACGGTACTTGGTACAAAACGTATTGGCTGCTGGGCCGGTTCCTTGACAATCAATCCTTGTTATTATCAATGAAATCAGAGCTCACCTAAAAGAGTTAGATAATGCGTTAGCACTGACTTCATGGGATGATGCCATCAAACCTTAATCAGTCAATTCATTTTCTTTCGAGTACCGTTTATTATTTGGGGGAGTGTACCTTCCTGACACATCGTTTATTATAAAAGATCAATAAATTGACAAAAGTAGAAAAATTTCACTGAAATACAAACTTTTTTGCACTTTGGACAGCCCTGGGGCCCAAAATGGCCGTCCAATTTTTTGAGGATCTCGAAATTATGAAAGAGCGGAAAATTTCCTATAAAACTGTCAAAGGAAAAATTCTTATCACATTTTGCACTATTTTTGTGCTTATTGAGCGAGCGTAGCGAGCGTCACCACGGTACTCTTACGGAACTTTCTCTGTGTGTTTTTTTTTTTTTTTTTTGTGTTCACTGCCCAGGTCAAACGGCACAACCAATCGATCTGAAATTTTGCACATATACTAACGTAATCTATGCGGTCCCTGGGATCGTTTTTGAACGGGCTCATGTGATTGGTTAAAATTTAAAAAAAAAAATATCTTTCGATTGGTAGTTCCGATCAATTTGAAATTTTGACAAGTCATGGCGAACAACATTGTACCCAATCTTACAAAGTTTCAGCCAAATCCTCCTATTGGTTAAAATTTAAAAAAATATTTTATGTCATTTTTTAAATTTAAACTTGAACCGTATGACTGATCAACTTAAAACTTTGCATGGTCATTTGGACTAACATTATCTGCATTTTTGACAATTTTCAGACTAATCTATGTTTAAATCCAAAAGTTATTGACGTTTTACGGACATTTTGCTTGTTGGCTGTCAAATTTCTCGAAAATGTTGATCACGGCTACTTCGACTCTTTATAGTTCCAAGGTAGTTAGAGTAGAAACTTTCAAACGTATGAAACTGATATGACCATTCAACAGATCGATCTAATATTGTGTAAGTACACACAATAATATCATATGAGTGGTCCCAGGTCTATTTTTTTAAGAGATCCTGTGATTTTTGAATATTAACGAGGAACAGTTCAATCAGAAAGGTTCAAAAGGTTCAAGCTTTGCATGGTTATTGGGACTAATGTTTTAGGACAATTTTGAGATTTTTATACTTGAGTCTGACGAAATTCAAGAATTATTGGCTTTTAATGATATTTTTGATAGACATAATTTCGGTTCGAGGTGTTGCGCGTGTCCGTGCTCGCTCATCAACGCGTTACACAGAGCGTTTTCCTAGTAGCCCTCACTATACTCCAGTTCGTGGAATTTTTGAGCAAGCGTAGCGAGCGTCACCACGGTACTCTTATGGCAATTTCTCTGTGTGTGTGTGTTTTTTTTGTGGTCACACCCCAAGTCAAACCGCTCAAGCAATCAATCTGAAATTTTGTACACATACTAACGTACTCTATGCGGTCCCTGGGTTCGTTTTTGAACGGGATCCCGTGATTGGTTCAAATTCCAAAAAAAATATCTTTCGATTGGTTTGTTTTATCAATTTGAAATTTTGACAAGTCATTACCACTAACATTTTACCCAATCATACAAAGTTTCAGCCAAATCCTCCCATTGGTTAAAATTTAAAACCATCTTTACTGTGATTTTTGAAATTTAAACTAGAACCATTTGACCGATCAATTTAAAACTTTGCATGGTCATTGGGACCAACATTATCTGTGTTTTTGACAAATTTCAGACAAATCTGGTTTAAATCCAAAAGTTATTGACATTTACTGACATTTTGCGTGTTGCTATTGATCACGGCAACATTGACGCCTCAGTTCCATTGTTCCAAGGTAGTTAGAACAGAAACTTTTAAACGCATAATTATGACACTAATAATCAACAGATCGATCTGATATTGTGTAAACACACTTATATCATATGAGTGGTCCCAGGTATATTTTTGAACGAGATCCTGTGATTTTTGAAAATTATCAAGGAACCATTCAATCATAAAGGTTCAAGTTCAATCGATCAACTTAAAACTTTACATGCTTATTGGGACCAATATTTTTGGAATTTTTGAAGATATTCATACCAGTCTGTGACGAAATTAAAGAATTATTGGCTTTTAATGACATTTTCAATAGACAGAATTTCGGTTCGATGTGTTGCGCATATCCGTGCTCGCTTATCAACGCGTTACACAGAGCGTTTTCCTAGTTTAGTCTATTAGGCTGTACACGATTTTTTTAAAATTCTGTTAGTGTGAAGACAAAATTTAAAAAACTCACTTTGAAGAACAGTGTGTTTCCAGTTCGCTTATAGGCACCGAGTGTTATAGGCACCGAGTGTTATATGCACCGAGTGTTATAGGCACCGAGTGTTATAGGCACCGAGTGTTATAGGCACCGAGTGTTATAGGCACCGAGTGTTATAGGCACCGAGTGTTATAGGGCGAGTGTTATAGGCACCGAGTGTTATAGGCACCGAGTGTTATAGGCATTGAGTGTTATAGGCACCGAGTGTTATAGGCACCGCGTGTTATAGGCACCGAGTGTTATAGGCACCGAGTGTTATAGGCACCGAGTGTTATAGGGCGAGTGTTATAGGCACCGAGTGTTATAGGCACCGAGTGTTATAGGGCGAGTGTTATAGGCACCGAGTGTTATAGGGCGAGTGTTATAGGGCGAGTGTTGACTCACTTTTGTTTCTGAAAATGAGAAACAGCGCCATGGGTGGCATAAATTAGCAACTCTTGGTATGATCCTCATACCCTTAGTTGCAGCAATTAGTAAATATTACTCATTGTATGCATTCTTACAATAATGCTCCAAATGTAATTTCGCTGTGCAAAATGTAAGAAAAGTCAAAAATTCCACTGAGTCTGATAAAATTATTAGTTTGCTTATCTATTTTACCAATTCTGAGCTATTTTGAGTTATCTGTGGATTTTTATCGGTTGCTATGGCCACGGCAAATTAGAGATTATAATATTGATTATTCTTCGCTGCACAGTTTTGCTGATTTCTCTCGCTAGTGGCGCTGGGGGTATGCACACTCGGTGCCTATACCCAAGCCAACATGCGGTTTTGTGCGGTTTTAGAGGCAAATACAAAATATAAATTGCCATATTTGTCAAACGGTTATGAATATGGAAAAAGCAAGCCTGAGGTTACATGTTTTGAACCTGGAGGCCAAGTCTTGAAACTTACGCCTTCAGGACGAAAACGCTCTAAAGTCCCTGGGACGTCATAAAGTCCCATTTACTGTAAGAATGATGACCTTGAAATCTACCTTTAACTGTTTAGCTTAATTTTGAATAAGGTTTTAAGACTGTATAATATCTGTTATAATAATTATAATGTTAATAAATTGTTTCCAATAGATTGCTGGATGACAATCAAATAAGTGGCTTGACTTTATGTTTCAATGTCGATCATTCTTACAGTAAATGGGACTTGTTGACGTCCTAAAGCGTTTGCGTCCTGAAAGCGTAAGTTTCAAGACTTGGCCTCCTGTATCTACATTTTGATCGCTTACTGTCATAACTTGCTCCTACTATGTGGTCAGCTTTGTCTGGCACGAAAACGCTCCGTGCGAGCGACGGACGAGCGACGGTCGAGCTTATGCATGGAGACTTGAACGCACGGTAGAGCAGAGTTCTTGTCATATTGTTCGCAATGTTCTGATCTTGTCTTCCGCCTCATCAATCACAAGCAAGCGTCACAGCAGCTCGGATGACAATGTGACGCGTCACTACAGAGTTGCCATGGTTACCGCGATGTTATGCTCGTTTGCTCGCGCCATCAGAATATCAGTTTTGGAAAACAATGCTTAGACATTATGACAGGATCATTCGTCAATAACATTGTCATGTAACGACCATTCGTTGAAACATCTCAAATAAGTTAGATCGAGGAAGGGCGCAAATTTATATGTCATTAGATCCAGTAAAATTTTGACCACTACACTTTTCATAGCGAAATAACTTTTTTTATTTGTGTTTTTTTTTTAGCAAAAAGATAACGTAACTGCCGCACTTTTGACTTCCTGCCAATGTAACAGATTTCTTCCACCCGCCGCGCTGTCTGTAGTGTGTCAGTCAGAGAGACAATGACTGCTACTCGCTGTCTGACGTCGCACTGTCCTGCGACTAGGCTGATTAGATCGATGCGCTCGACAGCGAGGCTATCAGCGCCACATGATGGAATTGCTGAGGTGATGATGAAGATACGGACTGGAACCGGAACTGGAACCGGAACCCTTCTTAATATTAAACATTATTTGGGTCCCATAAGGGTTCTTTAAATAATTAATTACATCGAATTTTTACCTCACTTCCTTTCAAATCTGAAATTATTTACTACTTTTTTCTACAGTTTTCAAATAAATGATCACCGAGTCAAATTATTGTTAGACATTCTGAGCATGTACGCTCCCAAAACTCGATTTAAAAAAAATAATTTGAATAATTGTCGGAATTTGATGGAACCGATTGGTACCCTGATGGATCCGAAATGGAACCGGAACCGGAACCGGAATCGGAATCGGAACCATTATTTTATTTTTTCCAGGAACCGGAATCGGAACCGATATTTTTTTAAACTTAAAACTGGTGCCGGTATTCATTTGGGTTCCAATCCCTGGTTGATGAATTATTAGTCAGGAACCTCTCAGCATGTATCTGAGAAATGACAAAAACTCTTGGCTACAATTGATGAATCTCCTGATTTAAACGGTCCTGTGAGCTGATTGGAATGATTGAAATATCGCACGTGGCCTCCATCATGACTAGCGAATTGTTTCTTCTTCTTCTCGTGATATGAATCATGTTCTTCACACGGACATTGAGTCAGATGAAACCACGTCCACGGCTCGGTCACTCACTGTGCTACATTCAGACTTTGCGGCGGCAAAAACCAGCATTTCAATAGGAACCAAGACGGTGTGGTTCAGGCATTAGAACAATCCAACTTACACAATTAAACAATGTGTAACGTTGAAAAACAGGTGTCTTTTTTGCAAAGCTTTAAAGGTCAAAACAAAACACAGGTTCAAAAATATTCGGCGGAAACTTTCTGATGTCTGACTTATTGCATATCCTCTTTTTCTACACTATTCTTTTGGTCAATACATTTTTCAATTATTTGGTATTTTGGTAAAAGATCTTTTCGTCATATCAACAACTATGATTTAAATGAAACCAACTTTGACTGTGTGATTCATGAATGCAATAAATCCTCAAACTTAATTGATACTAACAAGTTCAAAAATTTAGCATATCAAAAAGGTCCTAAATATTCCGCAGAAAATCTGTCTCGTGTAAGTGAAATCATTTAAACTTATTTGACCCTTGATTTTGTTCCTCTTTTCTTTTGGTCAGTATTTTTCTTTTGGTTTCGCCGATTTATTTGAAAGTCATGTGTTTGCACACACATGTAAGTCTAAGCAATTACCTTGGTGGTGTGCTATTTGTTTTTCGAAATCCTTTGATTGGAAGGAAATTGAAAGTATCGTATCTAGCTGCTACCATTTGACCCATCAACTTCAACTTCAGCATGGTCATGACGTGTGACCAATATTGTAGGAGTTTTTGACAATCAAGAACTTCCAGTGAGTTTCTGAAATTTTACGGACATTTTATTCTCATTCTGAAATATTTGTCAACTTTGACAACTTTTGAGTGAAATCTGTCCATTGCCTCCATTGATGCAGATTGTCTTCTCAGCTACTGCAATGAAAGTAATATTAATACGAATAATATTTCGCATGCAATACACAGGTTTGCATATCAACGCGTTACACAGAGCGTTTTCCTGGTAATTACAAAATAATTTGTTATAGTTTTTCTTTTCAACAAAATGCTTTGAATTTCGTCTGTTTCGTATTGAAATCGCTTCAGATCGCTTCAGATCGCTTCAGATCGTGATTGTTGTCCGTGATGTTCAATCACACGCATTCAAACATCCAATTGCGTTGGGCGCCAAGAAACAGAGCTAAAACACGCCCAAGCAAGATCCATCATTACGCTTGTTTTGTTTAATTAACTGATCGACAGATGTTGCGGTTCAATACTACGTGCTCGTGCCATACGCAGCGCAGCGCAGTGCGGTCAGCGCCCTCCACTGCACCGTGTCATGGGAACAATTCATATTTCACCAGGACAGAGTGATAAATATAATTACAACATCAGTCACTCCGGTCGGTCTGATTGCAGGCAAATATTTCTCACATATGTTATTTCGGTGACAGATCGTCGTATAAACAGTTCTAACTGTTACTTCTCTGTTTTTACACGAGCGCAGATTTAACACTTCGAGTGCAAATAACAAACAGATATGTTATTTGCCTTCGCAAATATGAAATTGATATAACAAATTTGCAATTTGTATACATTACATATTAACATACTTATTTATTATTTGCATATTTCACATCTCATCTCTTTCAATATAATCGGTAGTAAAATAGTTGTATTAAACGATTATAAGTATTTGTAATACTGAATGTCAATAATATATTACACCATCCAAATGCGATACCAAACATCGAGTGCGGTCAGCAGTCGGATGGGTGACCGTTCAACTCTGTCCTGCTAGCTGCCGTTGGGCCAGAGAGACTCCCTCCACCTGTTATCAGTCTCTCGACGGCGCGGGTTGTGGAGGCCCGTGCTGTGAATGTTGCACCGTCCTTCGGATGGGACGGTAAGCCTCGTGGTATCTTTCATGGGAGTAGGCTACATGCCGGTACCGGATTTCCTCGAGAATAATCTTATATTCACACGATCATATAAATTGCGTGAATTGAAAATTACACCTAAACGAACGACCTCGAACCAAATGAACCCCGAACACCCCTTTATCAGTACAGTCTCAAAATATTATTATCCCCCCCCCCCCAACCAAAATGCCATTCTAGTGTCCTTGAAAGTTCCTTTGGACTTGATGACCCCTGTTCGAACCCTGTTGTGCCTAACCTGATTGTAGTTGGTCGTGATGCAAGATAACTCTGTTCTTATCTCTTGACAATCAAGCAACATGACATTGAGTCGTTATGACCCCTCAATGTTGCTCAGTGAGAAGCGCACTCGGCTCATTAGGGAGGACCGCTTCTTGTTATCTGTGCTGCCATCAGCTGGGATAGTTACAAATACTGTCGAGTCGTCTTACAGACATTCGCTGTTAGTTTGTTTTTTGTTTTGTTTTGTTTCTGCCACTGCCCAGGTCACGCAGTTCAGTGCAATTTGATCGATTTATTTCAGTTAAGAAAATGGTTATGCAAAAGTTGCTTTACTTTTGATGCAACCCTCGTATATTATTTGAGTAAACTATTTTTATTTATATTTTAGCTTTTTTTCGCAGAATTTCTACATGTGGTGATTCGCGGAAACGTTTACAATTTAAGTGGTCATTTTTGCGCCCAAATTAATTGTCATGTATTAAAATCCCCAAAAGGGCCCAGGAGGGTGATTCTAAATTTCCTTGTCGTCTCGTATCAATTGATACGGCGTCACTGCCATGTTAAATAGATAGCACTCCAGTGTGCAGTGAGCCCGTATCACGTGAAACGAGACGACACAGGAATTTAGAATCACCCTCCTGGGCCCTCATTCACGTACATTGTCCTTATCCTTGCCTACCCCGGGGTAGCCTACCACTTGCTTACCACCTCGGGATCGCGAATTACACATTCGTATTCACGAAGAAGTGGTATCTTGGTGGTAAGTCACTGCCTACTGGAAATTTGAATAGTGCAAATAGAACGTAAGTTTTAAGTAGGCCGTGCTATTTTTCACCAATCAGATTCGAATATCATTTTCCGCGCGCGTGCATTTGTCTTTATTAAAAATAGTGACAGTTCAATTCCAAACGATAAACTAAACAAATACGGAACGAAATGTGTCAGTTCAAAAAAATCTGGTGCAACAAAAGTTTTCTACGGTGAATTCAGTGCTAACTTAACTCTGCAACATAAAAATATTAAGTTTATTACTTATATCTAGTGTTTAAGAAAATGTTTTGGAGGTTATAAGGTCCATGGATTGACTTACTAGAACCAATAATACTGTCCGATATTGTGTGGAATGACTAAATAAACTGGAACTAACATAGAAAACGTAAGTAAAAGACAAATTAGTTACAATAAACACACAATACAGCTGATCAGATGACGACGCGAAGGAATTACTTCAAACAGTTGTTTTGACAGTCATGTCAAGTTAAAAATGGCAGCCAATAAGTTACCACCAACTTCAAACTTGGTTACCACGGCTTACCCCTGCCTCGAGGTAGGGGTAGACTCTACCCCGGTGTAAGACATGATAACTTCTTCGTGAATACCGATACCACTGCCACCCGGTCTACCACGCCTTACCACTCGCTATCATGGCTTACCCCATGTACGTGAATGAAGGCCCTGGAGGCCAATTCTTGAGTCTTCATGTTTTGAAACCATTTAACGATTTCATTGTTTAAAACTTGGAAAAGTTGACAACTATTGCTTAGCCTTCAACTTTCTTACGTACGATGAAAACGTATATATGGTTCCAAAACGTATAAACTGAAGAATTGGCTACCTGAGGCCCTTGCTAGGGGCTACTGCTGACACAAGGGGCAGGGGGATGTATATCTGGTCCTGACACCCTATAGTTCCGGCCTATTCGTATCCACTGTGTGGCGTGTTCTCATCTACGTGGTTACCATGACGACACGGACGTGTGAACGTGGTTGCTAGGTAACAGTAATTGCTCCGTGGGAGAAGCAGCTTCCGGACCGGAGGAACTGCTAATTGCACAGAGATCGGCAGGCAGATGCAAGTAACTGTTGCGGCACACAGATGTAAACAACCTCCTCACTTACACTTACACTGGCACCAGGATATTTGGGAAATAGAAAAAATCATACTATAATAAACGAGTTTAAACTGTGATATTTGAAAATTTAAAAGGGACTGTTTGTCCGATCAACTTACGACCATGGTCATTGGGGCCAACATTTGATGTATAGGTATTTGTAACAATTTTCATAATACCTAATCTGTAGGTATTCAAATATTATTGACATTTTACGGAAATTGTGTGTGTTTTTAAATAAGTTTGTTTTATTTAAGAAAGTGTCAGCTATTCTATCACAAGGGGCTAATTCTTGAGTCTTCACGTTTTGAAACCGTTTTACATTTACATTGTGTAAAGCTGGAAACAGTTGACAACTATCGGTTAGCCTTCAACTTTTTTACGTTTTAAACAATGAAACCGTGACACTGTTTCAAAACGTACATCTCAAGAATTGGCCCCCTGTGTCTCTGATGCATTTGGTTCGGTTTGTTCCAAGGTCTGTAGAGCAGAATCTTGCAAACACATCACATCGCATGCAATACGAAGGCTCGCTTATCAACGCGTTACACAGAGATTTCCTCAAGTTAAAATGATGTTATGTTATTTCTTCGTATCAAAAAACAAACTCTTGTCACTTTATCCAGTACTTTATTGCCAGTGTATAGCCAAAAATGGCTTCGATTGATTCATTGTTTACTTATTTTGAAGAAGTAAAATTATTCATTATTGAAATAGTAGTTTGGGTATTTTACTGTAAATAACAAATTTTAAAAACACATACTATATTATTTTTGAACCTCTTCTGATTCAAACGCAATTATTGCATTTATTCCGTCATTTGCTTAGTTCGCCTTTGCCATTTTCCAACATTTTGTATGTATGTTACATTATTATTTAGCAAATTATAGAACAAGTAATTTTAAATAAGCACAGCTGAAACTCTGAACCTGTTTCTCGGGAATATCTCAGAATGTACAAAGTGCAAGAGTTTAGTTGGATCTTCATCTGGAAGATTTCTCCCGACATCTTGCCGCATGAATCATGTGTGTGGATCCCAATGAACCATCAAGAAGGTTGACATCGGTCCATTGACTTGCATCCACTTGGCCAATCTCTCGAGCATTGTTGACCAGGAAGCCGGGTCCAGATGCTGGAAGACTTCTCCCGACATCTTGCCGCATGAATCATGTGTGTGGATCCCAATGAACCATCAAGAAGGTTGACATCGGTCCATTGACTTGCATCCACTTGGCCAATCTCTCGAGCATTGTTGACCAGGAAGCCGGGTCCAGATGCTGGAAGACTTCTCCCGACATCTTGCCGCATGAATCATGTGTGTGGATCCCAATGAACCATCAAGAAGGTTGACATCGGTCCATTGACTTGCATCCACTTGGCCAATCTCTCGAGCATTGTTGACCAGGAAGCCGGGTCCAGATGCTGGAAGACTTCTCCCGACATCTTGCCGCATGAATCATGTGTGTGGATCTTAATGAACCATCAAGAAGGTTGACATCGGTCCATTGACTTGCATCCACTTGGCCAATCTCTCGAGCATTGTTGACCAGGAAGCCGGGTCCAGATGCTGGAAGACTTCTCCCGACATCTTGCCGCATGAATCATGTGTGTGGATCTTAATGAACCATCAAGAAGGTTGACATCGGTCCATTGACTTGCATCCACTTGGCCAATCTCTCGAGCATTGTTGACCAGGAAGCCGGGTCCAGATGCTGGAAGACTTCTCCCGACATCTTGCCGCATGAATCATGTGTGTGGATCCCAATGAACCATCAAGAAGGTTGACATCGGTCCATTGACTTGCATCCACTTGGCCAATCTCTCGAGCATTGTTGACCAGGAAGCCGGGTCCAGATGCTGGAGACAATCTGCACACTCGAGTGTTTGTTCATCTCATCAGATCGCCTCCTCATCAATTCCTTCATTAGGTCCATGGCGAAGCAGCATCTTGCAGCAGATGAAGGGGAAAAGATGGGGAATGACTTGATTTAAAAAAGATGAAATATGAAAGTTAACTATTGGCAAACTAGGGAATAAATATGCAATAGTTACGTTTTGATCCAAATTGATTCCATATGTTTTAACATTTTAACAGTTGAGTAGTTTTAACGTAAATTATTTTTATTTTTTTTATTTTTTAAATTTTTTACGATATTCAAAATAAGTGAACAAGGAAACAATCTGAACCCTTTACAAATGATTATGTTCATAATACTTGTCAATAACCCTCTCTCACAAAACAATGCTTATCACTAGCTGAACAAGAGGGCTGATTCGAATAATCGGTGCGAAAACTAAGCCATAGCCATAGCCTCTTATGAACAGAAGAAAGGAAGTTGCATTTTGATTGATTTTGGGCCGAAGAAAGTGCATATTTAAGCTTAGATTTTAATATGAATTAATTGAAGAACAATAATCTTTTGCATTCTTTTGCATTTGCATACATTTTTAATTTTCTTCGAAGTTAAATATATCGAAATCGATTTTTGCAGTATAGTTGCTTTTTGATCCTTATCTCCCCAACTCTTCCGAGACTTCGCCTTGTGTTTGCTCATCACATAGAGATCGCTTCCTCATCAGCTTGGTCCACGACACAGCATCTCAACAGATGAAGGAGGAGCAAACATCTCTTCATGTCTTCTTAATGGACCACTTGGACTCAACGAGGGCTGCAAATAGCGATAATAGACTTGATTAGAGAGAAATATGTTCTTCTGGGATTAGCAATTTGGAGTATTTGCAAAAGTCTTCAACAGAAATATAATATGAAAATGAAATGAGAAAACGTAGTTTTCATATTTAAATTATAGAATTTTATATTAGCTTAAAGAACACATTAGTGTAGTATTCAAAACGAAGTGTATATAGGTACAAATTCTAATTGGTTGTAATACAAACTTTCGTTCATTTGTCAAAATACTGATAAAGTACAAAAATAAATATTTCATTCTGCATTGTATGGAATTGACAAAATTAAAAATTATCTAGGTAGCTCTTATCAAAACAAATTGTAATAGAGTACCTGTAAATACTCTTGACAATTTCTCTGTGTGATTTTGCCAACATTAGGTCTAGGTCAAACCGCTCAACCAATCGATCTGAAATGTTGCACACATACAAATGTAATCTAAGCGGCCTCACAGTTTTTTCTAACAGTATTCTGTGATTTTTCGATTTAAACTGGATTCGTTTCGACTTCTAATCTTGTATGGTCATCGGGACCAATCAGTTTTTAGTTTAGTACAGACTACTAACTAATCTGTCGTTAAAACTGCAAAAGTTATTGACATTTTACGGATAAGCGTGATAGAAATATTTGTCAGCTTTCTTGAAGGAAATCGAAGATATTTTGTCAGGCTTCTTTAAAGTATTTTGTTTCGGCTCATTCCTAATAGAGCAGGAACATTGAAACGCATAAAATCAGAACGAAGGCTCGCTTATCTACTAATATATATCCCACCGACGCTGAAGTTTCAATCCGAGGATGCAGATCAAGTTGTTGGCTGTAGGTAGATCAAATCAAACCCTTATTTGGTAATTACAATCCACCCCATGCTATGACATGCATGGCCTTCTTTATCAACTTTCAGTGGAAAAGTGTTGTGCCCACCCTTATAATTGCCCGCCGCTCACTGCCCCCCCCCCCCCCCCCCCACCCCCTAGCATAAATTCCTGGCGCCGTCCCTGCAGAGGGATCATTTGCAAGACTGGTTTTACTGCTGGCTTTTATCAGGACATACAGAGGTGACTGTACAACATTTCAGATCTATTGTTTGAACTCTCGGTAAAAACACAGACCGACAAACAAAAAGCACACAGAGAAAGAGCCATAAGAGTACCATAGTGAACAAAGTGGTCAGCAGTAGCAGATTGCAAAGTTCATTCATTTACAGTAACTTCAACATATTCAGCGTCGAATCGAACACACGGCCATCTGCTTGGGCATCCGAATGACGCGTCCTGCAGCTCGACATCTGAACTACTAGCAGCTTCACAACTAACATGGACCAAGGTGAATGTACGATCTTCTTTCTAACTGATCATTATTCACTAAGTCCATAAGTCTTCTTAGGACTCTTGACTTTTCAATCTCAATGCATCTATGCGTGGAGCTTTCACAGTTTCACCTTACCATTAAAATCTGGTAGGTATCATATTATTTGGGCTCAATTTGGTATCATATTATTTGGGCTCAATTTAGTATCATATTTTTATAATTTGGTCAAGTAGATATTAAGCAATATTATGTGAGCAGTCGAACAAAACTCGACCAAAAGTAATATGGATATTAAAAACATTTCCGGAGCTGTTCATTGTAATGGCCAACCTCCCTAATATTAGTGGCAACATGATTTTTCCCAGCCCTATTGAATGTCTTAAAAGTCGGCACACCTGAAATTCCCTATTGACACTTACTATATATCGTAAGCACCTTAGGTCTAGTTTTGCAATAATCTGTTAAAACCAGAAATTAAGTTATTATAACACAGTCATTCTAGGACATTGGTAGTTGCCATGACAATATACAGTGTATAGGTCAGATTCTCGGACTCGCAAGAGATGTATGGCAACCCAACCTGCTGATTAAGAATGCGTCCCGATAGCTTAATGGTTAAAGCATAGGGCCGGTAACCCGAAGGATCTGGGTTCGATTCCCAGTCGGGGTGCGCGTTTTTATTTCGCAGGTTACCTCCAAAATATACAGTCCTAATCAACCGTTTAAAAGTAAGCAGAGAATTGAAAGACTCTGTTCTAGCAAATGACTTGGGAATGGTGACAACGACATTGCATTGTTGCGTGTAATATTATGTATATATTAAACCTTAAAATCTTATACTTATGAAATCTTAGACTAATTTTTAACATGACTACGACATTTCATTGTTGTTATTATTATTATTATTATTAATATTATTTTATTATTTTATTCTATATATTATATGTAATCTTGATATAACATTTTGTGTGCTCTAACGATTGTCGACATCCACTGTATTTTCTAAAAGCATTAATAATGGATGTAATCAAAATAAATAACTCTGAACCAATGAAGCTCATTGTATGTGATTGCAGATAGCATTCTCTTGAATCCACTTGAACTCTGATTGAAGACGTAACTGTGAGTGAAGATGGTCCAGTGCGATGAGAATCTGTCCACTCATGCAGCATGTGGCTAGCAGAAGCTCAGCTACAGTTATGCAGATACAGCAAGGACGCGCAGAGTACTGTTCATTGCGATTCAATTGAGCATTCCAATTGGATTAACAAGACGATTTACTCCGACAGTTCTGATTCTCTAGGGGACAAGTCAGCCATCTGGGGAGGTTCACTAGGAGTAAATTAGCTGCTGAATTCAACCGTCTTTTGTATTATTCATTTAGTACAGTGATTTTAATATTAAGTCAAAAGATTATATTTTGTTGTTGTGAAAGCAGCTCGTGATTTCCGAACATTCCTTAGTTTAGTGGGATTGTTGTGTTAATACGTTGATAATACAACTAAATATCGTATTTAACACTCTGAGGTTGTTTCAGCCCGTACAGAAAGTATACTCCAGTGCGTTAGGCTGAAATGGGTCGCTATACTATCTGATTTCTTAAAAATGTTAGTGAGAAGACAAATTAGGAAACTCTCTGACGAACCGTGCGATTCCCGTTGGCTTACCCACTAAAACAAATAAGTACTATCAGTGTGAATCAGGGCCGGCTTAAGGTACATTCTTGATGTACGCGAAAAATGATAATGCCGCCTATCAAGGGCGTAAGAAGGATGACATTTCTATGGGGGGGGGGGGGGGGGGGGCATTCTTAATCATTTGAAATACTACGGTTAAATAGGGGGGTTCGAGGGCACAGCCCCCGAGAAAATTTTGGTTCAAGGTCATTCGATTTGGTGCAATTTTGAATAGCAGATTAGCTATTTTTGGAATATATAAATTACCAATGTCCGCAAATAATTTTGCACTCATTTTGGTAAGTTTTCGACATGATCTGCCTCTTTCTTTTATTTTTTGTTCACATATTATTTTAAATGTGCTGCTTTCTTAGATGATGCTCTGATTTCGGGAGGGGGGGGGGGGGATACTCCCGATTTTTTTACACTTCATGGTCATTTTGAAGTAAATCTACGCGTTTCTGGTAAAATACTGCAACATTGAAATAATTTTTTCTAGGTAATTTTTCATGCGCAAACAAATACCTAGTTCTGGAACATTTCTAGACGGTATTTGAACGAGATTTGTTTGGAGACATATCAAAACATCAGTCGTCGTTTCCCCAAAAATAATTTTATTTCTTCCGAGCTTGAATATTGACCAAATAACATGATGACACAAAAAAATAAATTTTCTTAAATTGCTGAAAGTGCCGCCTATCCGAATGTGCCGCCGTACGCGGTCGCGTACGTCGCCTATGCCTAAAGCCGGCCCTGGTGTGAATTCGGTATTAAAAGCAAGTGTTGACCTATATCCTGTGTCGTCACGTGGTGTGACGCGCGTGACGCGATGCGTGACGCGTTGTCACACATCCCAGCCGGCACATTACCCGGGACATAACGGCGCGCGCAGGCGTCTAATAGCAGGGCGTCGGCTTCGGTGTGCGGCGGCCGTCGCGTAGCCCCGTTGTAGACTCACTTCCGCCAAGCAGCGCTGTGACAACACATGCAGGTCCATGATAGATCCGCCAAGCAGCGCTGTGACAACACATGCAGGTCCATGATAGATCCGTCAAGCAGCGCTGTGACAACACATGCAGGTCCATGATAGATCCGCCAAGCAGCGCTGTGACAACACACGCAGGTCCATGATAGATCCGCCAAGCAGCGCTGTGACAACACATGCAGGTCCATGATAGATCCGCCAAGCAGCGCTGTGACAACACACGCAGGTCCATGATAGATCCGTCAAGCAGCGCTGTGACAACACATGCAGGTCCATGATAGATCCGCCAAGCAGCGCTGTGACAACACATGCAGGTCCATGATAGATCCGCCAAGCAGCGCTGTGACAACACACGCAGGTCCATGATAGATCCGCCAAGCAGCGCTGTGACAACACACGCAGGTCCATGATAGATCCGCCAAGCAGCGCTGTGACAACACACGCAGGTCCATGATAGATCCGTCAAGCAGCGCTGTGACAACACATGCAGGTCCATGATAGATCCGCCAAGCAGCGCTGTGACAACACATGCAGGTCCATGATAGATCCGCCAAGCAGCGCTGTGACAACACATGCAGGTCCATGATAGATCCGCCAAGCAGCGCTGTGACAACACATGCAGGTCCATGATAGATCCGCCAAGCAGCGCTGTGACAACACACGCAGGTCCATGATAGATCCGCCAAGCAGCGCTGTGACAACACACGCAGGTCCATGATAGATCCGCCAAGCAGCGCTGTGACAACACATGCAGGTCCATGATAGATCCGCCAAGCAGCGCTGTGACAACACACGCAGGTCCATGATAGATCTGCCAAGCAGCGCTGTGACAACACACGCAGGTCCATGATAGATCCGCCAAGCAGCGCTGTGACAACACACGCAGGTCCATGATAGATCCGCCAAGCAGCGCTGTGACAACACACGCAGGTCCATGATAGATCCGCCAAGCAGCGCTGTGACAACACACGCAGGTCCATGATAGATCCGCCAAGCAGCGCTGTGACAACACACGCAGGTCCATGATAGATCCGCCAAGCAGCGCTGTGACAACACACGCAGGTCCATGATAGATCCGCCAAGCAGCGCTGTGACAACACACGCAGGTCCATGATAGATCCGCCAAGCAGCGCTGTGACAACACACGCAGGTCCATGATAGATCCGCCAAGCAGCGCTGTGACAACACACGCAGGTCCATGATAGATCCGCCAAGCAGCGCTGTGACAACACACGCAGGTCCATGATAGATCCGCCTAGCAGCGCTGTGACAACACACGCAGGTCCATGATAGATCCGCCAAGCAGCGCTGTGACAACACACGCAGGTCCATGATAGATCCGCCAAGCAGCGCTGTGACAACACACGCAGGTCCATGATAGATCCGCCAAGCAGCGCTGTGACAACACACGCAGGTCCATGATAGATCCGCCAAGCAGCGCTGTGACAACACACGCAGGTCCATGATAGATCCGCCAAGCAGCGCTGTGACAACACACGCAGGTCCATGATAGATCCGCCAAGCAGCGCTGTGACAACACACGCAGGGCCCCGATATCTCAACTCACTTCGATCATTTCATTGTGCACATCAACGCGAGAACAGTGCACGGGCAGTGCACGGGAATCACTATTACTGGTACAGTTACCTACGCAGCTTTGTCTCTCCAAAATAATATAATTTAGAAGCCAAGAGTTCACAATAGCATTATGTTAATCTTAATTATAGAATATATTTACAATAGATATAAGTTAGGTAATTTTAGTTTAAAATTATTCTTGCTTTAATAGATCATTTAAGAGATATGAATCTCTATGATTTAACCATGTATGTACTTTTGTATATATATTCCCCGACACAAGATTTACTTCTTACTGGGGAATATTAAACTTCACTAATCATAAACTGTATTGTAACTACTGGAAATAAAAATAAATTGAATAGAATTCCCGAGATATAACAATGTATATAGTTGCCCTGGCGAGTTGGAAAACAGAGAACTCTCTGATACATACTCTAGTAATATTAGACTTTAAACTATTTTCAGCCGATAGATATCGAATACTGCTTTTTGGCGTCGAATAGTTTTTAAATCGATTTTTATCATTTACCAATGTAATTGTTCATAAAATAAGGCTTTGTACGAGTCTTCCGAACTGTTAAATAAAAGTAATTGCATATCTTGGAATGGTATATTAGTTTCATTTCGTCCTACAGACGTTTAGTGCCATATGTTTACCCATTTTCGGACTCTAACGTTTGTAGGACAAAATAAAACTAACAAACCATTCCAAGCTATGAAAATATTTTCATTGAACCGTTCTAAAGACTCGTACAATGCCTTAATTTATGAACAATTACATTGGTAAAAGATATTGATAAAAAATCTATTCAAAACTCTTCAAGGATAAACTCACTACTCAGCTCTCTTACGTTTTTCACTTGACAAAGCCGAATTCCTCACGTTTTAAAATACCTCTTCATAGATTTCATATCAGCACTTTTTGCTCATTTTTTCCCGCTCATCGCTCACGGTTGAGCCACCGAAGCAGATGAGGTAACTGAATTATGAATGTACAGTAGAGAAATCAATAAAAACATCGATACACCGGTTTTACCCAATTATCTGTCTAAAGAAAGAAATGTAACGTAAGCTGAATGTAATTCAATGAAGAAGCTGGAGATGTTATTGAATATCTGGGAATATCTGCTCACGTCGCTTGTCAATGCATCAACTCACTTCGATCAATTATTCTGCAAAACCTCTTACATGCATTTTTCAGGATTGTTCGGAGGCACGAAACACATTTTTCGAGCCAGTGAGCAGTGATTCATTAAAAAAGTATACTGGAACCTTTTTTAATCAATAATTCATTGACTATTAAATATTGGTTGTCAATGATTAATTCAAATACGTTGATCATGTTTTGGGACTTGTGTTTTTCATATTGTTCCTTACATTTTTAATAATAGAGGATTTGAAACAACAATGTACAATTTGTCTGAGTAAGAGTGATTTTTGCACAAATAATGAAATGCTTTATATTTTAATTTGTTTAGAATTAAATAGAAAACAATGAAAAAGTGGATTTTGCATCCACTATGAGATTTTGCATTGAACGTATCTACTGAGCCATGAGTGATTCACTGATTTATTTCCACGTATTTCCTTATGAAATGGCAATTTCATGCAAAATTGTGTTGGAAATGTTAAAGCTGTCATTTAGAAATTCCTATTGCTTTAAAAAATTGCGTAAACTTCAAGAAGACCACATGGAGACTTGAACGCACGGGGTTTATGTCGCTAGTCCGTCCTAAAACAACGCGCCTATGCTTATACATGGAGACTTGAACGCACGGGGTTTATGTCGCTAGTCCGTCCTAAATCAACGCGCCTATGCTTATACATGGAGACTTGAACGCACGGGGTTTATGACGCTAGTCCGTCCTAAAACAACGCGCCTATGCTTATACATGGAGACTTGAACGCACAGGGTTTATGTCGCTAGTCCGTCCTAAAACAACGCGCCTATACTTATACATGGAGACTTGAACGCACGGGGTTTATGTCGCTAGCCCGTCCTTAAATAACGCGCCTATGCCTATACATGGAGACTTGAACGCACGGGGTTTATGTCGCTAGTCCGTCCTAAAACAACGCGCCTATGCTTATACATGGAGACTTGAACGCACGGGGTTTATGTCGCTAGTCCGTCCTAAAACAACGCGCCTATGCTTATACATGGAGACTTGAACGCACGGGGTTTATGACGCTAGTCCGTCCTAAAACAACGCGCCTATGCTTATACATGGAGACTTGAACGCACGGGGTTTATGTCGCTAGCCCGTCCTTAAATAACGCGCCTATGCCTATACATGGAGACTTGAACGCACGGGGTTTATGTCGCTAGCCCGTCCTTAAATAACGCGCCTATGCCTATACATGGAGACTTGAACGCACGGGGTTTATGTTGCTAGTCCGTCCTAAAACAACGCGCCTATGCTTATACATGGAGACTTGAACGCACGGGGTTTATGTCGCTAGTCCGTCCTAAAACAACGCGCCTATGCTTATACATGGAGACTTGAACGCACGGGGTTTATGACGCTAGTCCGTCCTAAAACAACGCGCCTATGCTTATACATAGAGACTTGAACGCACAGGGTTTATGTCGCTAGTACGTCCTAAATCAACGCGCCTATGATTTTACATGGAGACTTGAACGCACGGGGTTTATGTCGCTAGTCCGTCCTAAAACAACGCGCCTATGCTTATACATGGAGACTTGAACGCACGGGGTTTATGTCGCTAGTCCGTCCTAAAACAAAGCGCCTATGCTTATACATGGAGACTTGAACGCACGGGGTTTATGTCACTTGTCCGTCCTAAAACAACGCGCCTATACTTATACAAGGAGACTTGAACCCACGGGGTTTATGTCGCTAGTCCGTCCTAAAACAACGCGCCTATGCTTATACATGGAGACTTGAACGCACGGGGTTTATGTCGCTAGTCCGTCCTAAAACAACGCGCCTATGCTTATACATGGAGACTTGAACGCACGGGGTTTATGTCGCTAGTCCGTTCTAAAACAACGCGCCTATGCTTATACATGGAGACTTGAACGCACGGGGTTTATGACGCTAGTCCGTCCTAAATCAACGCGCCTATGCTTATACATGGAGACTTGAACGCACGGGGTTTATGTCGCTAGTCCGTCCTAAATCAACGCGCCTATGCTTATACATGGAGACTTGAACGCACGGGGTTTATGTCGCTAGTCCGTCCTAAATCAACGCGCCTATGCTTATACATGGAGACTTGAACGCACGGGGTTTATGTCGCTAGTCCGTCCTAAAACAACGCGCCTATGCTTATACATGGAGACTTGAACGCACGGGGTTTATGACGCTAGTCCGTCCTAAATCAACGCGCCTATGCTTATACATGGAGACTTGAACGCACGGGGTTTATGACGCTAGTCCGTCCTAAAACAACGCACCTATGCTTATACATGGAGACTTGAACGCACGGGGTTTATGTCGCTAGTCCGTACTAAAACAACGCGCCTATGCTTATACATGGAGACTTGAACGCACGGGGTTTATGTCGCTAGTCCGTACTAAAACAACGCGCCTATGCTTATACATGGAGACTTGAACGCACAGGGTTTATGTCGCTAGTCCGTCCTAAAACAACGCGCCTATGCTTATACATGGAGACTTGAACGCACGGGGTTTATGTCGCTAGTCCGTCCTAAATCAACGCGCCTATGATTTTACATGGAGACTTGAACGCACGGGGTTTATGTCGCTAGTCCGTACTTAAACAACGCGCCTATGCTTATACATGGAGACTTGAACGCACGGGGTTTATGTCGCTAGTCCGTCCTAAAACAACGCGCCTATGCTTATACATGGAGACTTGAACGCACGGGGTTTATGTCGCTAGTCCGTACTAAAACAACGCGCCTATGCTTATACATGGAGACTTGAACGCACGGGGTTTATGTCGCTAGTCCGTACTAAAACAACGCGCCTATGCTTATACAAGGAGACTTGAACGCACGGGGTTTATGACGCTAGTCCGTCCTAAAACAACGCGCCTATGCTTATACATGGAGACTTGAACGCACGGGGTTTATGTCGCTAGTCCGTACTAAAACAACGCGCCTATGCTTATACGTGGAGACTTGAACGCACGGGGTTTATGACGCTAGTCCGTCCTAAAACAACGCGCCTATGCTTATACATGGAGACTTGAACGCACGGGGTTTATGACGCTAGTCCGTCCTAAAACAACGCGCCTATGCTTATACATGGAGACTTGAACGCACGGGGTTTATGACGCTAGTCCGTCCTAAAACAACGCGCCTATGCTTATACATGGAGACTTGAACGCACGGGGTTTATGACGCTAGTCCGTCCTAAAACAACGTGCCTTTGCTTATTCATAAGGACTTGAACGCATGGGGTTTATGTCGCTAGTCCGTCCTAAAACAATGCGCCTATGCTTATACATGGAGACTTGAACGCACGGGATTTATGTCGCTTGTCCGTCCTAAAGCAACGCGCCTATGCTTATACATGGGGACTTGAACGCACGGGGTTTATGTCGCTAGTCCGTCCTAAAACAACGCACCTATGCTTATACATGGAGACTTGAACGCACGGGGTATATGACGCTAGTCCGTCCTAAAACAACGCGCCTATGCTTATACATGGAGACTTGAACGCACGGGGTTTATGTCGCTAGTCCGTCCTTAAACAACGCGCCTATGCTTATATATGGAGACTTGAACGCACGGGGTTTATGTCGCTAGTCCGTCCTAAAACAACGCGCCTATGCTTATACATGGAGACTTGAACGCACGGGATTTATGTTGCTAGTCCGTCCTAAAACAACGCGCCTTTGCTTATACATGGAGACTTGAACGCACGGGGTTTATGTCGCTAGTCCGTCCTTAAACAACGCGCCTATGCTTATACATGGAGACTTGAACGCACGGGGTTTATGACGCTAGTCCGTCCTAAAACAACGTGCCTTTGCTTATACATAAGGACTTGAACGCATGGGGTTTATGTCGCTAGTCCGTCCTAAAACAACGCACCTATGCTTATACATGGAGACTTGAACGCACGGGGTTTATGTCGCTAGTCCGTCCTAAAACAACGCGCCTATGCTTATACATGGAGACTTGAACGCACGGGGTTTATGTCGCTAGTCCGTCCTAAAACAACGCGCCTATGCTTATACATGGAGACTTGAACGCACGGGGTTTATGTCGCTAGTCCGTCCTTAAACAACGCGCCTATGCTTATACATGGAGACTTGAACGCACGGGGTTTATGTCGCTAGTCCGTCCTAAATCAACGCGCCTATGCTTATACATGGAGACTTGAACGCACGGGGTTTATGTCGCTAGTCCGTCCTAAAACAACGCGCCTATGCTTATACATGGAGACTTGAACGCACGGGATTTATGTCGCTTGTCCGTCCTAAAGCAACGCGCCTATGCTTATACATGGGGACTTGAACGCACGGGGTTTATGTCGCTAGTCCGTCCTAAAACAACGCACCTATGCTTATACATGGAGACTTGAACGCACGGGGTTTATGACGCTAGTCCGTCCTAAAACAACGCGCCTATGCTTATACATGGAGACTTGAACGCACGGGGTTTATGACGCTAGTCCGTCCTAAAACAACGCGCCTATGCTTATACATGGAGACTTGAACGCACGGGGTTGATGACGCTAGTCCGTTCTAAAACAACGCGCCTATGCTTATACATGGAGACTTGAACGCACGGGGTTTATGTCGCTAGTCCGTACTAAAACAACGCGCCTATGCTTATACATGGAGACTTGAACGCACGGGGTTTATGTCGCTAGTCCGTCCTAAAACAACGCGCCTATGCTTATACATGGAGACTTGAACGCACGGGGTTTATGTCGCTAGTCCGTCCTAAATCAACGCGCCTATGCTTATACATGGAGACTTGAACGCACGGGATTTATGTCGCTAGTCCGTCCTAAAGCAACGCGCCTATGCTTATACATGGGGACTTGAACGCACGGGGTTTATGTCGCTAGTCCGTCCTAAAACAACGCACCTATGCTTATACATGGAGACTTGAACGCACGGGGTTTATGACGCTAGTCCGTCCTAAAACAACGCGCCTATGCTTATACATGGAGACTTGAACGCCCGGGTAGAACGGTGTTCTGGCAAATTGTTGAGCGAGCGTTACCATGGTACTCTTGGCACTTTCTCTGTGTGTTTGTTGGTATTTTTGTCAGCATTTCAATGATCACACCGTTCAACCCTTGTTTATGAGACCTTCATTCTCCAGGGTTCATACTTAAGGGTTCATACTCAAGGGTTCATACTCAAGGGTTCGTACTCAAGGGTTCATACTCAAAGGTTCATACTCAAGGGTTCATAATCGAGGGTTCATACTCAAGGGTTCATATTCAAGGGTTCATATTCAAGGGTTCATACTCAAGGGTTCATACTCAAGGGTTCGTACTCAAGGGTTCGTACTCAAGGGTTCGTACTCAAGGGTTCGTACTCAAGGGTTCGTACTCAAGGGTTCATACTCAAGGGTTCGTACTCAAGAGTTCATACTGAAGGGTTTATATTCTTCATACTCAAGGGTTCATACTCAAGGGTTTATTTTCAAGGGTTCATACCATTTGAGGTATTTTTTGACATCTTTTTTTAAGAGCTAGGGTTCGAGCGGTAGACATGAGTGATTTTGCATGAACATAAGGAAAACGCAGGATTGGAGTTTATTGGCGTGTGAGAAATTCATGTTTAAATAGGGCTATGCGTTCATGCACAGTACCTTCATACAAATACGCTTTGTAGGGAAAGCAAAATATTTTAACTTGTTGGTTGGTTTTAACATTGGTGCCCCCCCCCCCCCCCCTTAAGAAATGTCTGAAATTACCACATCATAACCGCGCCATCCGACCACATTTTGGTAAAAGTGTGCTAAAAAGTGTGCTTTGTGTGCTAACCCTTACATTTGGTTAATGCCACGATAATGAAATGTCTCTATTCTGTACTGTGACATTGTAATCATAATAACGTATGTCGCTGTGTGTGTGTGTGTGTGTGTGTATGTGCGTTAGTTTTGCCACCTATCCGAGATCATGGGGGTGAATACACAACAGGAATGTGAGGTCATTTTTCAATCCGAGGTCTCGACCCATGATCTCGGATTATTTAGCATTGGGAGGCCTATCTAGGAGTCAGAAATAGGCTTCCTGCCGAGTTTCAGCTATGATCTCGGATGGTACTAAGATATGTTTTCTTAGTTCAGGTGTGTTACCGCCAGGGCGGCGCTCAAATAGTTTTCACACACACACAGCTCGCGAGTTGGCTGCATTATTCGAGGTCGTCGTATTAATTCATTAACCAATGAAATGCAAGCATTCAAATATTTGAAATACACACTATTTCATTCAAAAATATTGTACCTCCAATACAATGCGAGTTCATCAAATTTATTTATGGATTATTATTTATTAATAATGTTCTATTGTTATTACTAATATACTGTGGTATGTGTATACATGCTAAAAATATATAAATATATATTATATTTTAAATATTTTATAATAAGTTTTAAATCAGTAATTTACTTACAACAATGTAGTACTCTACAAAGCACAACAAATTACTCTTCTCTTGGTGAAATGTAAAATTGTTCACAAAGAAAAATTATTCCTAAATCTGTGTAATGTTTTTATTTAACCCAAAATAGCATGCCATCTATTATAAAGAGTTAAAGAATAACTTTACAACGTTACTACAAAACAAATTGCTTTAAGATACCAAATTCAAACTTAATAAATATATTGGTGTTTCTATAATATTAACCAATTTGTTTGGAATACTATGAGTACTTTTGTAAAGAAAATTGAAACCTCCGATGAAATTGATTTGCTAGATTGTCTTGTGCCATCAAGCTCCCTCCAACACACAATGTGAATGCTGGAGAAAAACCGAGGTCATTATAATAGCAAACACAACCATGTGCATCTCTAATATCTATCCGAGCTCCCTGCAATGTTCTATCTCAAACACACAATGTGAATGCTGGAGAAAAATCGAGGTCATTATAATAGCAAACACAACCATGTGCATCTCTAATATCTATCCGAGCTCCCTGCAATGTTCTATCTCAAACACACAATGTGAATGCTGGAGAAAAACCGAGGTCATTATAATAGCAAACACAACCATGTGCATCTCTAATATCTATCCGAGCTCCCTGCAATGTTCTATCTCAAACACACAATGTGAATGCTGGAGAAAAACCGAGGTCATTATAATAGCTAACACAACCATGACGTTAACATTAAATGTGTTTTGCAAAATTTCAAAACACCATTTACAAAATGTTTGGCCCTATATTATTGCAGTTGTCGGTGGTTATTTTGGTGGGGCAAGCGCGAGCGATTTTACCGCGTTTTGCAGGCCCTTTTTTGGATACAGTTGAAGACAAAATGGGTTGACAAAATAATATGAAATTTTAACCATGATTAGATGAAACACAAGTTTAGGGTTATCCCTTGGTACATTTTTAATTTTTTCTTCTTTATAGGTAATTAGTAATAATTATCGTATTTTGGTTAAAAATTGTATATTTTTTTGTCTCAATGGGTGCCGTATGAAATATAATTTGAAAAATGTGCCTGGTAATAACGTTTATCTTTTATCTCATAATGATTAAAATATGAGATTAATTGGTTCACGGGTATGGTCTCCAATCGTATCGGAAATTTCAAAGTTTTGAGCGGTTTTGTTGAATAACCGGCGCCTAATTAACAATGCAAGAAGCAAAAATTAAATGGTGCTACCTTCAAATAATCAGACTGATCATGTGAACATCCCATCAAAGTTACACCCACTTATGAAACAATTTTTCTCTCTCAATTTTCTAAAACGGCCGAGCGCTATTATCACCTTAAATACTTCTAGTATTTTAGAAATAATGCATTTTGTAGGAGATTGATGCAACGTCAATATGTTATCTAAATTATTTTATTCAGTAGTTTTAACAGATAATGCCCACACTGCTTCAGACATATTGCAAAATACTGTTTATGACTCAATAAATTAAATTATGTGTATATCAACATTAAATTAATAACATGTCCGATTAACATCACGTTTAATATTCCTATGCAATCAAAATATTTAGTTTCGTACCTAATCGATTTCATTTAATTGACAAGTGATGAAAAAAATCCTTAAATGAACATTTATATTCCTTTAAGTATTTGTTACACTTACACTTATATGTGTAAGAATGCATTCAGTGAATGTATCTATGTTAGAATTAAGCAAAATAAGCAGTTAATATGAACAGGGATTCGGGGTTAATCAGTACGAAGTTACAGTACGTGTAAATGAGTTTTCTCTTACTTTAGGCACAACTATTGGTCAATGGTTTTTGGGGTAATCGCATCTTTCAAATAAATATTTATTACATATTCTAGGTTCTATCTAATACAAACAATATGTTCATTGATACATACAATTAAACAATTCGAGTTCACAGATGTGCGATCATCAATATGAATTTTGCCATTATACGAGGTCTAAAGATATTTTCTCTCCTCTCTTTGAAGAGCATTGGTAAAATTCAATATTTTTCCCCGATGCAGTAGCCTATTGTGACTGTTTTTTGTTTGAAAAACTTTTCTCTAGAATGCTTGGATTAACGGTAATCATCGTCCAAATAAAATTATTTTCTCTGCGTTGACTTCACGTGCAAGATCGAGGTTGCTCTAAAGTTTTTACTATGGAATTAAATCTGAACAATTTTACGAATGTTAAAATCGGTCTTTCTCTCTCATTTTTGCAAGTAGACAGTTGAAATTTAGAGTGGTTTACTCCAATTTTCTCGCTGATTTCGAATATGAACTCAGATTTTGAAAATGTTGTGAGGAAAGTAAATAAACATCAAATAACTGAAATGGCAACTGTGTGTGTTATTATATTAATAAGGGCGGGATTCCCATGTCAATGGTACTGAATAATGAACCTTACGTGCTGTGACATGTGATTCAAATGAAACATATTTACATTACAATAATAAGATTGTGATTGTGTCATAATTACAATTGTGTGTTACACAAGACGCTATAGACTTCAGTGTTTTAAATTAAGATGCCTTATGAATCGGTGGCTGTGTATGGACAAGAACGCAATCAGAGATTATACCGGACAAGCACCTTATTCAATTCAACAATAAAGTTTTATCATAAAAACTACAAGAAAACCGCAATTTTTTATATTTTTTTAGTATACCATACTTTGATATTTGAGGGAATATAATTGAGAAAATATAATATGGTAAGAGTTATCTAAAATCGAAAATAACATGTACCATGTTTCTATCTTATTAGCTGTAATATTTTACCACTTGTCAATGATTTTGTTTTGTGTAAAATGCGTCAATATGACGTTTGGCATGATGGTAAATTAAGGATTCTTGCCTAGATTGGAAATTTGTTAATATGAAAATGTTGAGATAAAATGAAATCATAGTAAATTTGTTCTATAAGGAGCATACGTTTATAATAGCTGGAATAAATATACTCAGATGCGCCGGAAGTATATTTTTTGTAGGGGGAGGGGGGGGGGGGGGGCACTCCTGGTTGTCAGATGTCCCAAAAGTAGCTGAAAATACATTATTTTCGGGAAAAACGTTTACGTCTGAGTTCAATGTGGGGTTTTGGGGGATAACCCCCCAGAATCAAAAGAAATTAATTTCAGAAGTTCATATGGACCATTTCGATGCGTTTTGGCTTATAATTTTTGATTTTATAATTGAATTTTAATCAATAGTTTCTTATGAAGAATATTACGAAGTCGCACAATTTATTGAGTATGATGAATGAATACTTATATTATGGGCGGGGGGGGGGGGGGGGGGGGGCACATTGATTTATCTCCCTGTAATTTCTTAGGGGGGTTGGGCACGTCTATTTGTTTTCAAATAAATGAATTACATTTATTAAAATGGTTCAACAAACTATTCAACAAAGTCAAGAAGCTATAGTATCTGTGGAAAAGTCATAATTGTAATTAACTAGGGAAAATGCACCAGTAATTGGCAGGTGTACCAGTAAGCTTGTAAATATACTACTACCCAGCCACACACCCCTTGTTACGCTCAATTCATTATCAATTCGAGTTCACATGAACTCATATACGATATAATACATACATAGGATACATATCATACATGCATTTACTGGCAGTAGGAATAGAGCGAAGTCCCGTAACAACATGTGCCCCACTGCCAGCTTGAGCAAAAAGTCACAGATACAATTAAAAACGCATTAAAAAGAAAGACTAAAGATAAATTACAATATAGGTACATATCAAGAATAAATAACAAAATCGTGCGTGAGCACTCACACACAAAATGTGTAATGCTCAATATGAATCAATTACATTCGAAGTCATAGGTTTCTTCTCTCCTCGTTTTGAGGAGGATTCGTCAAATATATATTTTCCCCGATGCAGTAGCCTATTGGGAGTGTTTTTTTGTTTGAGACACTTTTCTCTGAAATGCTTTCATTAGCGGTAATCATCGTTCAAATAAAATTATTTTCTCTGTGTTGACTTCACTTGCAAGGTCGGGGTTGCTAGAACGTTGCTTGGCTTATGGCTTTTAATCTGAACAATTTCATGAATTTTAAAATCGGTCTTTCTCGCTCATTTTTGCAAGTAGACCGTTGAATTTTAGAGTGGTTTACTCCAATTTTCTCGCTGAATTCGAATATGAACTCAGATTTTGAAAATGTTGTCAGGAAAGTGAAAAAACATCAAATAACTGAAATGACTTCTGTGTGTATATTAATAAGGACGGGATTCCCATGTTAAAGGTGCGGGATAATGAACCTACGGTCTAGCAATACGTGATTGTGTGAATAATAATTGTTATACATTGAATAATTTTACAGGTATCGATATAAAAACAATTGATCCCAACGCCATTTCCAATAGATATCGTTTGTTTGCAATGTAATTGAACCAAATTGAGGGATTTGAACGAATCGTGTTTGTTGAAACAACAATGTTTTGTGATAACCTAAAGTATTAAATATAAAATATAACTTGAGAAAAACGCCAATGTAACGCGTAGATAAGCGAGCACCGATGGCCGTATATTCATATACTCTATATAGGTACAACAGAATCAATTATTTCAAGTGGTCAAGGTACACCCGGCAAAACAAAAGAATTATCTCATAATAACTGATTTACTTAAATAAAGATCGCATTATCAGAAGCCAGTTTACTCTATGTGATCTCTATCACTGAGTCAGAGAATACTTCAATACTAACTGTATGTGTCTACATTAGTCAAATGACAATTGATAGAGCATGATTCCATCAATCCAAAAATGTGCAACGCAAAATGGCTAAAATGTCTATGGCTCACTCTAGTAGTAGGTGAGGTGATCTCTCATTCAATGATGATTACAAATCATTGAGAATTGTCAAGAAACCTGACAATAAGGCATTCAAATGTGTCCAACAATCGTTTTTTATTTTGCCCAGTGTGCATATAGGTATTTTATATTTAATTGCAATGAATTTTTTTGTTAATCCGTATGTGCAAAATTTCCCACAGCCAAAGTTTTGAGGAAAATTGAGTAGGAATAAAACATTTTTGTCTAACTAGTTATCATTTGAATTGAATTTCGAAAAAGTCTTATTGTTCATTTTAAGGAAAATGTTATTATTTCTAATTATGGAGCAGTTGCCTCAACGATGGCATTCATTCTTAACTTGTATTCTGGATGTCCCAGAAAGCAAGTAAAATAAAGAAAACACGCCATTCGAGGATTTTGGTACTTTAAGAAAATAGGTAAATCGATTGTTTTATCCTTTAACGTCAGTTAGACGGGACGACGGGGAATCGAGCAGAGGGAACCAGAGCCTGATAACTCGTTTGTCTGTCTGTGGCAGTGTTGGGGAGGGAACTTTTAAAAAGAACGCGTTCCTAGGAACGCGTTACTTTTTTGGCGAACTTTTGAGCGAACGCGTTCTTTTTTGTATACAAAGAACGTGAACATCAAACATTCGTTTTAACCACGAACGTTTCGATCAAGTTCGCTCTTTCCTACTGAGCACTAAGCAGTCGAATCGGAATAAAGTCCGAGCCGATCCGAATATTTCCGAAGTTTCTTTAACTCATAACATATAGAAATTATATGCTAGGCTATGTTTAAAATTAAAAAAAACATTATGAAGTTTATTATGTGTTTCTTTGTTATGATATTTAACCCTGTCATTTACCTAGGTAGGAATATAGTTAATTTTTTTCAAAAAAGAACTTTTAAAAGAACTTATATTCGTTTTTTTAAGGAACGTGAACTTTTACTACACATGCTTAAAATAAAGAACTTGAACTTTTAAAAAGTTCATATATTTGGACGTGAACTGAACTTTTAAAAAGATCGTTTTAAAAAGGAACTTCCCCAACACTGGTCTGTGGTAGCGTTAACAATATTCCCGGCAAATTTAGTTTCCACATGTGTGTGCATTAGGTTTTCCAAAAAAGGAAAGTGTCAATATTTGTTGGATTGACCCCGGGAAAATAGAAATATGTCCGCTATTTTACGCCCGATCTATTTGTATATTTTGTTATCAGGTTTGATTGCGAGAAAATGGAGAAAAGTTGAAAAACGGGTTTTGACTAATCACTTTACGAAAATAAATACGCGGAAAATTTGAAACCCCACCACGAAACTCCTTGAAAACCACCAGTACCAGGACCAGTACCTTGAAAAACGCGGAAAATGTGCTGAATACGATGGGTGTTTTTTGCAAAGGAAATGAATTTAACCGAGACAAGTTTCCTACCTGGAAAAGTCAATATATTATAAAAATTGTCAAATCCTTGTGAAAAGATCAAATTTTGATAAGAATCGATGTGAAAACTGTTGATCCCGAAGATATTTCCAATAGATATAGTCTATTTGTGATGTAATTGAACGAAATTGAGGGATTTAAACGAGATGGTAAAGTGTAACACATCGAAGATCAAGTCGTAGGATGGCTAGACGGGGATTGCTCCGGATAATTTGCTACATCGAGATGTTGCATGCTCTTTCAATTTTTGGACAAGAGACTTGAATTTTGGAGTGGTATACCCCAAATTTGTTGTAGATTCCGAATCGGGAGACGGCGATTCTCCATATCAAAATGTCGGCCGCCAAATTGCAAAAAAACGAATTGGAAATGCCATCTCGGCGATTTGAGAGTTAAATTTGAAGACAAAATTAACATCAAAGTATATACATAATATTGTGAAGTTAAAAACGAGAGTAAAACCATGTAAAACTAAAAAAAATACTAGAAAAATGCATCGAGTGAATTTTTGAAGATGGAGGTGGCCGGCCCCTGGTCAAAATTGTTCCAAATTCATAAGTTGCCGCGTCCCCAGACCATAGATTCACTATCTATAGACCTAGAACAATAATGTGAACTTAGCGGAATTCAAATAGCTCACCTATTGGCCGAGATATTAGCGTTTTAGTGTGGAATTATCCGAGAAGCAAGTAAAATGAAGAAAACACGTCATTCGAGGATATTGGTACTTTAAAGAGAAGAAAACTAGTGTTTTATCCTGTAGTCAGTAAGACGGGTCGAAGGGGAATCAAACAGTGGAAACCAGAGCTCGATAACTCTTTTTGTCTGTCTGTGGTAGCGTTAACAATATTCCCGACAAATTTTGTTTCCATTATATTTCCATAATTCCATTCTTTATGCTCTCTTGGCGCGCAATTCGGTGTTTCTCTAACGTTGGTAGTACTTATGGCATAAAATCTGAAATATTTCAAGAAAGCTAAAATCTTATCTTATCAGTCAATTTTGCACGTAAGCTTTAGAGCTGAATTTTGGACTGTTTGACTATTCCACCCTCCCCCACACCCGTGCGCACGTACCTATATGATGAAATAATGGGAGAAGAAGTTACAACATAAGTGGAAGAAGTGGAGATGAAGTGGTATGGTGTAGAAGAGGAAGTGAAAAATAAAGTGGATTCTAATAGGAAGTGGAAGAAAAGGTGGTCGGGTAGAAAGGAAGTCTATTAGTTTATTATTTTTTTCCATTAGAGAAAGACCTCATATAAATAGACCGTTAATGTTCGCAAATTTTCTTACACGCCATAGTGAATCAAATCTTTATTAAAATGTTCCGCACAACTAAAGAAATCCGAGCACGGCGATAACAGATGAAACACATTGCCAGATTTACGTCGCTTAAATGGCAACCTCTACTTCAAGGTCAAAATATAAGACCTCAGATGATGCGCTATGTGCGTTCTCTGGGATACACTACAGCTCTAAAGAAACTACATTGTAGTATGTGAAATATACGCGGCAGAAAAACACCTATTAGAAAGTTCAACACTCACTTTAGTTTACCCCAAAATTCGTAAATTAGCATTTAAATTTAATTACTAGGCATTGTTGAACTGAGCTATCTTGTAATAAATTACCATGAATCAAAGTCTTTTATAGTAAAGGGAAACTGTAGAGTTGATCCGAGGTCTGTAAGTTTGTTCTCTCTAGGCATAATAAATAAGGATAGATATAGATTGTCCGTGTGTTAACAAACGCCTAGCTTATTTCTTCATGGAATTGTAATCAATTTAAATTTAATAATGCCTTCATGAAATATAACAGTTGAGGACTTTCAGAGATAATGTGCGTCTAACTTGTGCAATTTCTTAATTGTGGATAATTAAATATCGGCATTTTATAACGATATTATTGATTGCTCACTAATGATTAAGATTTATTTATTGATTACTGATTCATTGCAGGAAGATCGGTTTGATATTAGAGATGAACATGGTTGTGTTTGCTAATGACCTCGGTTTTTCTCCAGCATTCACATTGTAAGTTTAAGATAGAACATTGCAGGGAGCTCGGATAGATATTAGAGTTGCACATGGTTGTGTTTGCTATTATAATGATCTCGGTTTTGCTCCAGCATTCACATTGTGTGTTTAAGATAGAACATTGCAGAGAGCTCGGATAGATATTAGAGATGCATGGGTGTGTTTGCTATTATAATGATCTCGGTTTTTCTCCAGCATTAACATTGTGTGTTTAAGATAGAACATTGCAGGGAGCTCGGATAGATATTAGAGATGCATGGGTGTGTTTGCTATTATAATGACCTCGGTTTTTCTCCAGCATTCACATTGTGTGTTTGAGATAGAACATTGCAGGGAGCTCGGATAGATATTAGAGATACACATGGTTGTGTTTGCTATTATAATGACCTCGGTTTTTCTCTAGCATTCACATTGTGTGTTTGAGATAGAACATTGCAGGGAGCTCGGAAAGATATTAGATTTGCACATGGTTGTGTTTGCTATTATAATGATCTCGGTTTTTCTCCAGCATTCACATTGTGTGTTTGAGATAGAACATTGCAGATAGCTCGGATAGATATTAGAGATGCACATGGTTGTGTTTGCTATCATAATGATCTCGGTTTTTCTCTAGCATTCACATTGTGTGTTTGAGATAGAACATTGCAGGGAGCTCGGATAGATATTAGAGATGTACAAGGTTGTGTTTGCTATTATAATGATCTCGTTTATTTTCAATCATATTATACAAAGTGAGTTAAATTATATTCATGAAGTAAAATCGTATTACTAAAATATTATTTATATTTTAAACTCTCTGCCAGGAGCTCCGGACCGTTCTTTTAAATTATCTGTCTGTATCATTGAAATAATTTGTCAATTGTTTTGATGGCAAATGAAATAAAATAATACGAACAGTATTAATATATACTTTTTATTTCTTGTAAAACTCTAAAGAGCTTTGATGCATTTGCAATGAATTGTTTGTATGACTACGTTTGTCCTCGAATGGTATGGGCAGTTACAGATATACACAAAACCGTTATAAATTGAGACCCCAGTTAGTATAATCTTCCACACTAACGGCTTTTGTGTATCATGCTCTCGGAAAGGCATGATCTTACGAAATGACGGTTATGTGTGAAGATCTCACTTCCCATGTGTGTATTTACCTGATCTCACATGATATGGGAAATTCACAGACCTCGAATGTAATTGATATTGTTTACATACACAAATCAACTCTAGGGCTAAACGAATACGATATTCGTCATCAGGGTATGTTTTGTAATGATAAAGTTCACGGAGCGAAGCTCGTAGCTACTTTAGTTTGGCGTGTCTCGGATAGGCGGTGTGTATTCACAGACCTCACTTTGATAGCAAAACCTGTATATGTGTGTGTGTGTGTGTGTGTGTGTGTGTGCGTGCGACACGAGACCCTGGCCACCCACTAAACTCCTCGAGTACACAGCGCTAACGGTGAAGCTGCCACTGTGTCTTGTAAGGAAATGTCACGTGATCTTCCACAACATTTCCTCCTAGATCTGGACCAAGCCGAGTTCATATCTCATGTCAACATCCAGATTCCAGACAAGCATAAGACGTATCAGAAGAACGAGGATACTAAGTTCAGAGACGTTTTACAAACTAGATCTAATGAGAATTATTATTATAGTAAACTATTGTGTAAAATGAATCTCTCTCTCTCTCTCTCTCTCTCTCTCTCTCTCTCTCTCTCTCTCTCTCTCTCTCTCTCTCTCTCTCTCTCTCTCTCTCTCTCTCTCTCTCTCTCTCTCTCTCTCTCTCTCTCTCTCTCTCTCTCTCTCAACAAAGGTGTTTACTCATAGCTTTTACTCTCTTCTTCTTTCTACATTATAATTAGCAGGTGCCTCGCTCATAAAACATTAGTACAAATCCCAATCTCTCTCATAATACGCATTACAGACATTATATACAGATTTTATTGTTCCTCTCGAGCCCTAAGAAACACGTGCTATTTAACAACTATATTAGTTTATAAGTTCTTGCTTTCATCTTTTAGAAGCAGGCGAAGAATGTGCCGGTAAATTGCAATAATAAAGCTATAACACAGTCTTGATTACAACACTGTTTTCAATCATTTGCACATAAGAGATTGATGAATAGGAATTTTATGTATTACAAATAACCATTATTTATTTTCAACTTGTCTATTTTAAACGAGACGGGCACAATCTTAACAATGGTGGACATCTTATTGGCCATCCTACCACTTAAAGCATCGACAAAAAGGTAAACGATTGTAAGTTTTCTTCGGTGATGCTCAGCTGGTTTGATGTTGGTCGACGATCTTCTGCATCGGATGTTTGGATTCAGCAGACTCCTCTGAACCCGTCATTGCCGGCCTGTGAGGCTGATCAATGACAGCCAGGAGATGTTCGATGTCTGTGGAGCTCAGTTGGTCGAGCTATGAGTGTTACTTAGGAGATCAGGAAGTATGCAAGCACAATAGCTTGCTGGGTGTTAGCACTAGGCCAGGGGTCGGCTACCTTTTTCGTCAGGGAGCCAATTTCCCAAAAATTAGTAAATTATATAATAATGGGAGCCGCAGTAGAGGCAACCAATTGTAATACACCGAAGATATTAAATTGAATGGCTATAGTCTATTTCCATATTTTCCAGTTGTTGCCCCGCAGAACTATTTTTAAGAATTTTGACAATTTAAAAGTGATTCTGGGACTTTAAAATGAACGAAATGAATCATACAACTTTTCAATTGTTGCCCTCAGAGCAACCAAAAATTCTATCCCCACGTGTTTGTAAAGCACAAGTACAGCTGTTTGTAAAGCACAAGTACAGCTGTTTGTAAAGCACAAGTACAGCTGTTTGTAAAGCACAAGTACAGCTGTTTGTATGCGTTGTTGAGCGAGTGAACTTCAAACACATTCCTGACTGACAAGATGTCTCTCGAGTCGAGACGTAAATGATGTGAAGATGCCCGATCAGTGGCGGGGTCCTTACCCAGTGCCGTGTAACTTCAGATTTGCCCCCCCCCCCCTCCCCCGCAGGACAATTTAGGGCCCCATACTTTTTTAATTTCCTATTCCGTAATTGTTTTTAACATTATTGTTTGTTCTCTTTGTGTTAATTTTTAAATACTTTATTTTACCTTTTCCTATTGTTCTAAATTACTATATGCTGTGGGTTTTTGCAGCATAGATCGGTATAGAAGGTAAAATTTTTATTTTTATGATGTTTATTCGATCCAAATTATTACCCCCCCCCCCCCCCTCCCTCTCCCTTGTCCTGGGCCGACATCAAAGTTATACACCAGTGTCCTTACCTCATTCATCCATCGCCATTTTCAACAAAATATTACTAGTGGTGCTGTCATCACTTTACATACGTCAATATGGAACTATCTCTAGTTGTTGGATCTAGGATGTAGAAAAACAAAACATTATTATTGTGGGATGAATGTTTTTAAGTAATTGATACAGAAAGATCGATAGAAATCTCCGAATTCTAAAATTATTTAACCTTGTTATTTGTATTTATTTAAACAGTAGGTAATATCGGCATTGACGCCATGGGGCTCAGCATTGCCATGGCAACAAAGTATTCACCATGGTAACACATTGTTGTGGACTTAGAAATAGCATCACCAGGCAGTAGTTTTTCCCGCCAAAATGTCACATGAAATTTCAGTGTTTTATTTTATGACAAAAAATGTTAATTTTTTCGGGTGAAAAGTGTATTTATAATGTATGATTCTATTTTGTGGTGATGTCTACAAATGTATAACAAACAGATGAAGGGTTCTTGATTGCTACGTGAACGTGTCGTCCTCATAATGTTCTGCATTGTCGATGTGCGACTGCTTCGTGTTCTCACAGCGTCTGGGAAGCCTCGTGTTCGTGTGGGAAAGTGAATCCAACTCGATGATCGAACAGGAATTAGCAGCAATTAGGTTTTTATCTTGTGATTTGAGACTTGTTCGGACCACACAGTTCTGTCTGTCAGACCGAGACATCGCTAGCGGATCAATTCTCTTGGAGATGCGTCGACCTTCTTGAAACATTCTAAAAGTTACTTATTTGCATTGTCCTCTTTGGCAAACATATTTTTGAAATGTCCGCATCAAATATAAAATATTTACACTCAATTTACAAAAAATATTTTTTTTTTAATATTTATTGAAACTATGTATTATTTGTTGTTAAATAGACCTTCAATTGTGCTTAATTAATGATGACCAATCTAATGGCTGGTAATAAATAATGATAGTGGTATATTGGCTTAAAACTGTTAAATTAACTTTTCATTGATTATTTAAAATTTAAATTTTTATTGGGGACTGATAATACTAATGATTGTTAAATATGTTCGTGAAGAGATAAAACAATATCAGTTTATAATGACATGTAAAATAGTTCATTTCCAGAAAACGAACTGGTCGCCTGTAGTCAAACCCAACAATGTATCATTCATATCCATATTATATAATTGTGATCTAAATAAACGTAGTACCTACGTCGACATTTTATAAATTTATGCTGAAATGTCCCCAAATGACAATAATAAATATTACGCTGAATTTTTATTTGTTATATTTATATGATACTGCATTGGATAGGCTACATTGGAGTAGGCTACATGCCGGTACCGGGTTTCCTCTCCTCCCTTCTCTATATTACATTCTCACTAGTGGAGCCTGGCTCTGTTGAGAATATAGACTTAATAATAATAATAATACATCTCTTTAAGGGTTTCAAGTGGGGGTTTCGTACTTAAATTATAAAACACGAAAATGGCCAAACTATTGCACTTAAGAGAAAGATAATGTATTTTCCTCATTCTATACGTTATTCTACATCCCACTGGACTTTTTTCGCCTCCAATATTTTGGTCCCAAAATTTGTTGAAGAAAATTGGCTGTTTCACTAAAAAAATTTGAGAGACCGCAATTTTCACTCTACAGACTTGCAAGTGCACTTTGCAAATCTGTAGAGCCCATGGGCTCGTTGTCTTCGTTATGAAAAAAAATACGGAAAAGGGACTTTAGTACTTCATAGGTATTCATATGTATTATGATTATTCATGGCAAGTTTCAGCTTGCTATGTTGAACGGTTATTCAGTTTAGATCTTTTCGGTGAATCGTCTTGAACCAGTTAGGATCGTCCCGGATACTTTTTTACTTTCCTTGATTTCGCTAAATATCGATCACAGCTGACATCTTCTTACAATATTTGCCCTGAGTTTAAAAGTCAAAAAGTCCCTGCAACTTGAAAAAAATGTTTTACAAACATGTACACTCGGCCAAACAAAAATTGATCGTAGATCAAATTTGATTGACTGATAAATGTTAGATCGCACCTTCCGAAGTCAGTTCAAGCAATCTCATTGTCTCACTCTAGTAGGTGACCCCACATTTCAACGATAATAACAAGCTTTGATTGGTATGGGACATGACCAGCATTCATTTAAATTTGGTCAACGATCAATTTTTGTTTGGTCGAGTGTACATTATCAACTGAATGTTTTATAATTTACCAGTAGTTTCCAGAATAACAATGAGATGAAATGAGAGTGTGAAATGTTAGAGAATCATGGAGACATAACCCTGCATTGATCTCTTGCAAGTGTATTGTGTGAAACTGAAAGTTGATGACATCTGTGAATGCAAGAAGCGAGATCAACGAAACTTGTCACCTTGTCGGCTGTTCTTGCGCCGATGCAATGACTCCGTGCTAGCTCTAGCGAGACTGTCACATTATATCAATATCATAATGGCAGGAGAGTCAATCAACACACTAGAAACCAACATGTTAGGAATAGTCAACGTTCATTCAAGATGAAACGAAACGATACTTTTGTTCTAATGGGGAAGACTCATTATTTTTTATTTTAAATTTGTAAAATATCAACGCCAAAAATAAGGACATTTATACACTTTTCACACGAAAAATTCAATTTGATGTCATTTTCTAAGTCCACAACAATGTATGTGTTACCAATAACATATACTTGGTTGCCATGGCAATGCTGAGCCCCATAAAGTCAATGTCGATAAAACTGTTTTGAAACAAGGTTCAATCATTTAAAATTTTAATCCCTCTGTATCAATTACCTTTTTGAAAAATATGTCACGGTTTTAATCCATTCTTTAACTCGAGAGTTTGTCGTTCATTACAAAAATATAAAAAATATGTTAATATCGGAATTTTTTTAAATGAACAATTCGGCTGGAGATGACAAGATGTGATTGATTATTTACAAAGAGCTTCCCTCATAGATCGAATGCATGGTTGCGAACTATTGGTATAGATGTGATGATTATTTACAAAGAGCTTTCCTCATAGATCGAATGCATGGTTGCGAACTATTGGTAAAGATGTGATTGATTATTTACAAAGAGCTTCCCTCATAGATCGAATGCATGGTTGCGAACTATTGGTATAGATGTGATTGATTATTTACAAAGAGCTTCACTCATAGATCGAATGCATGGTTGCGAACTATTGGTATAGATGTGATGATTATTTACAAAGAGCTTCCCTCATAGATCGAATGCATGGTTGCGAACTATTGGTATAGATGTGATTGATTATTTACAAAGAGCTGCCCTCATAGATCGAATGCATGGTTGCGAACTATTGGTATAGATGTGATGATTATTTACAAAGAGCTTCCCTCATAGATCGAATGCATGGTTGCGAACTATTGGTATAGATTCGATGATTATTTACAAAGAGCTTCCCTCATAGATCGAATGCATGGTTGCGAACTATGGGTATAGATGTGATGATTATTAACAATAAGCTTCCCTCATAGATCGAATGCATGGTTGCGAACTATTGGTATAGATGTGATTGATTATTTACAAAGAGCTTCCCTCATAGATCGAATGCATGGTTGCGAACTATTGGTATAGATGTGATTGATTATTGACAAAGAGCTTCCCTCATAGATCGAATGCATGGTTGCGAACTATTGGTATAGATGTGATGATTATTTACAAAGAGCTTCCCTCATAGATCGAATGCATGGTTGCGAACTATTGGTATAGATGTGATGATTATTTACAAAGAGCTTCCCTCATAGATCGAATGCATGGTTGCGAACTATTGGTATAGATGTGATGATTATTTACAAAGAGCTTCCCTCATAGATCGAATGCATGGTTGCGAACTATTGGTATAGATGTGATTGATTATTTACAAAGAGCTTCCCTCATAGATCGAATGCATAGTTGCGAACTATTGGTATAGATGGGATGATTATTTACAAAGAGCTTCCCTCATAGATCGAATGCATGGTTGCGAACTATTGGTATAGATGTGATGATTATTTACAAAGAGCTGCCCTCATAGATCGAATGCATGGTTGCGAACTATTGGTATAGATGTGATTGTTTATTTACAAACAGCTTCACTCATAGATCGAATGCATGGTTGCGAACTATTGGTATAGATGTGATTGATTATTTACAAAGAGCTTCCCTCATAGATCGAATGCATGGTTGCGAACTATTGGTATAGATGTGATTGATTATTGACAAAGAGCTTCCCTCATAGATCGAATGCATGGTTGCGAACTATTGGTATAGATGTGATGATTATTTACAAAGAGCTTCCCTCATAGATCGAATGCATGGTTGCGAACTATTGGTATAGATGTGATGATTATTTACAAAGAGCTTCCCTCATAGATCGAATGCATGGTTGCGAACTATTGGTATAGATGTGATGATTATTTACAAAGAGCTTCCCTCATAGATCGAATGCATGGTTGCGAACTATTGGTATAGATGTGATTGATTATTTACAAAGAGCTTCCCTCATAGATCGAATGCATGGTTGCGAACTATTGGTATAGATGGGATGATTATTAACAAAGAGCTTCCCTCATAGATCGAATGCATGGTTGCGAACTATTGGTATAGATGTGATGATTATTTACAAAGAGCTGCCCTCATAGATCGAATGCATGGTTGCGAACTATTGGTATAGATGTGATTGATTATTTACAAACAGCTTCACTCATAGATCGAATGCATGGTTGCGAACTATTGGTATAGATGTGATTGATTATTTACATAGAGCTTCCCTCATAGATCGAATGCATGGTTGCGAACTATTGGTATAGATGTGATTGATTATTTACAAAGAGCTTCACTCAAAGATCGAATGCATGGTTGCGAACTATTGGTATAGATGTGATTGAATATTTACAAAGAGCTTCACTCATAGATCGAATGCATGGTTGCGAACTATTGGTATAGATGTGATAATTATTTACATAGAGCTACCCTCATAGATCGAATTCATGGTTGCGAAGTATTGGTATAGATGTGATGATTATTAACAAAGAGCTTCCCTCATAGATCGAATGGATGGTTGCGAACTATTGGTATAGATGTGATAATTATTTACAAAGAGCTTCCCTCATAGATCGAATGCATGGTTGCGAACTATTGGTATAGATGTGATGATTATTTACAAAGAGCTTCCCTCATAGATTGAATGCATGGTTGCGAACTATTGGTATAGATGTGATGATTATTTACAAAGAGCTTCCCTCATAGATCGAATGCATGGTTGCGAACTATTGGTATAGATGTGATGATTATTTACAAAGAGCTGCCCTCATAGATCGAATGCATGGTTGCGAACTATTGGTATAGATGTGATGATTATTTACAAAGAGATTCCCTCATAGATCGAATGCATGGTTGCGAACTATTGGTATAGATGTGATTGATAATTTACAAAGAGCTTCACTCATAGATCGAATGCATGGTTGCGAACTATTGGTATAGATGTGATTGATTATTTACAAAGAGCTTCCCTCATAGATCGAATGCATGGTTGCGAACTATTGGTATAGATGTGATTGATTATTTACAAAGAGCTTCCCTCATAGATCGAATGCATGGTTGCGAACTATTGGTATAGATGTGATTGATTATTTACAAAGAGCTTCCCTCATAGATCGAATGCATGGTTGCGAACTATTGGTATAGATGTGATGATTATTTACAAAGAGCTTCCCTCATAGATCGAATGCATGGTTGCGAACTATTGGTATAGATGTGATGAATATTTACAAAGAGCTTCCCTCATAGATCGAATGCATGGTTGCGAACTATTGGTATAGATGTGATGATTATTTACAAAGAGCTTCCCTCATAGATCGAATGCATGGTTGCGAACTATTGGTATAGATGTGATGATTATTTACAAAGAGCTTCCCTCATAGATCGAATGCATGGTTGCGAACTATTGGTATAGATGTGATTGATTATTTACAAAGAGCTTCCCTCATAGATCGAATGCATGGTTGCGAACTATTGGTATAGATGTGATGATTATTTACAAAGAGCTTCCCTCATAGATCGAATGCATGGTTGCGAACTATTGGTATAGATGTGATGATTATTTACAAAGAGCTTCCCTCATAGATCGAATGCATGGTTGCGAACTATTGGTATAGATGTGATGATTATTTACAAAGAGCTTCCCTCATAGATCGAATGCATGGTTGCGAACTATTGGTATAGATGTGATGATTATTTACAAAGAGCTTCCCTCTTAGATAGAATGCATGGTTGCGAACTATTGGTATAGATGTGATTGATTATTTACAAAGAGCTTCACTCATAGATCGAATGCATGGTTGCGAACTATTGGTATAGATGTGATTGATTATTTACAAAGAGCTTCCCTCATAGATCGAATGCATGGTTGCGAATTATTGGTATAGAGGTGATGATTATTTACAAAGAGCTTCCCTCATAGATCGAATGCATGGTTGCGAACTATTGGTATAGATGTGATGATTATTTACAAAGAGCTTCCCTCATAGATCGAATGCATGGTTGCGAACTATTGGTATAGATGTGATGATTATTTACAAAGAGCTTCCCTCATAGATCGAATGCATGGTTGCGAACTATTGGTATAAATGTGATTGATTATTTACAAAGAGCTTCACTCAGCGATCGAATGCATGGTTGCGAACTATTGGTATAGATGTGATGATTATTTACAAAGAGCTTTCCTCATAGATCGAATGCATGGTTGCGAACTATTGGTATAGATGTGATAATTATTTACAAAGAGCTTCACTCAGATCGAATGCATGGTTGCGAACTATTGGTATAGATGTGATTGATTATTTACAAAGAGCTTCCCTCATAGATCGAATGCATGGTTGCGAACTATTGGTATAGTTGTGATGATTATTTACAAAGAGCTTAACTCATAGATCGAATGCATGGTTGCGAACTATTGGTATAGATGTGATTGATTATTTACAAAGAGCTTCACTCATAGATCGAATGCATGGTTGCGAACTATTGGTATAGATGTGATGATTATTTACAAAGAGCTGCCCTCATAGATCGAATGCATGGTTGCGAACTATTGGTATAGATGTGATGATTATTTACAAAGAGCTTCCCTCATAGATCGAATGCATGGTTGCGAACTATTGGTATAGATGTGATTGATTATTTACAAAGAGCTGCCCTCATAGATCGAATGCATGGTTGCGAACTATTGGTATAGATGTTATGATTATTTACAAAGAGCTTCCCTCATAGATCGAATGCATGGTTGCGAACTATTGGTATAGATGTGATTGATTATTTACAAAGAGCTTCACTCATAGGTCGAATGCATGGTTGCGAACTATTGGTATAGATGTGATTGATTATTTACAAAGAGCTTCTCTCATAGATCGAATGCATGGTTGCGAACTATTGGTAGAGATGTGATTGATTATTTACAAAGAGCTTCCCTCATAGATCGAATGCATGGTTGCAAACCATTGGTATAGATGTGATTGATTATTTACAAAGAGATTCCCTCATAGATCGAATGCATGGTTGCAATCTATTGGTATAGATGTGATGATTATTTACAAAGAGCTTCCCTCATAGATCGAATGCATGGTTGCGAACTATTGGTATAGATGTGATTATACAAAGAGCTTCCCTCATAGATCGAATGCATGGTTGCGAACTATTGGTATAGATGTGATGATTATTTACAAAGAGCTTCCCTCATAGATCGAATGCATGGTTGCGAACTATTCGTATAGATGTGATGATTATTTACAAAGAGCTTTCCTCATAGATCGAATGCATGGTTGCGAACTATTGGTATAGATGTGATGATTATTTACAATGAGCTTCCCTCATAGATCGAATGCATGGTTGCGAACTATTGGTATAGATGTGATGATTATTTACCTAGAGCTTCTCTTATAGATCGAATGCATGGTTGCGAACTATTGGTATAGATGTGATGATTATTTACAAAGAGCTTCCCTCATAGATCGAATGCATGGTTGCGAACTATTGGTATAGATGTGATGATTATTTACAAAGAGCTTCCCTCATAGATCGAATGCATGGTTGCGAACTATTGGTATAGATGTGATGATTATTTACAAAGAGCTTCACTCATAGATCGAATGCATGGTTGCGAACTATTGGTATAGATGTGATTGATTATTTACAAAGAGCTTCCCTCATAGATCGAATGCATGGTTGCGAACTATTGGTATAGATGTGATGATTATTTACAAAGAGCTTCCCTCATAGATCGAATGCATGGTTGCGAACTATTGGTATAGATGTGATGATTATTTACAAAGAGCTGCCCTCATAGATCGAATGCATGGTTGCGAACTATTGGTATAGATGTGATGATTATTTACAAAGAGCTTCCCTCATAGATCGAATGCATGGTTGCGAACTATTGGTATAGATGTGATTGATCATTTACAAAGAGCTTCACTCATAGATCGAATGCATGGTTGCGAACTATTGTATATGTGATTGATTATTTACAAAGAGCTTCTCTCATAGATCGAATGCATGGTTGCGAACTATTGGTATAGATGTGATTGATTATTTACAAAGAGCTTCACTCATAGATCGAATGCATGGTTGCGAACTATTGGTATAGATGTGATGATTATTTACAAAGAGCTTCCCTCATAGATCGAATGCATGGTTGCGAACTATTGGTAGAGATGTGATTGATTATTTACAAAGAGCTTCCCTCATAGATCGAATGCATGGTTGCAAACCATTGGTATAGATGTGATTGATTATTTACAAAGAGCTTCCCTCATAGATCGAATGCATGGTTGCGAACTATTGGTATAGATGTGATTGATTATTTACAAAGAGCTTCCCTCATAGATCGAATGCATGGTTGCGAACTATTGGTATAGATGTGATGATTATTTACAAAGAGCTTCCCTCATAGATCGAATGCATGGTTGCGAACTATTGGTATAGATGTGATGAATATTTACAAAGAGCTTTCCTCATAGATCGAATGCATGGTTGCGAACTATTGGTATAGATGTGATGATTATTTACAAAGAGCTTCCCTCATAGATCGAATGCATGGTTGCGAACTATTGGTATAGATGTGATGATTATTTACCTAGAGCTTCCCTTATAGATCGAATGCATGGTTGCGAACTTTTGGTATAGATGTGATGATTATTTTCAAAGAGCTTTCCTCATAGATCGAATGCATGGTTGCGAACTATTGGTATAGATGTGATGATTATTTACGAAGAGCTTCCCTCATAGATCGAATGCATGGTTGCGAACTATTGGTATAGATGTGATGATTATTTACAAAGAGCTGCCCTCATAGATCGAATGCATGGTTGCGAACTATTGGTATAGATGTGATGATTATTTACAAAGAGCTTCACTCATAGATCGAATGCATGGTTGCGAACTATTGGTATAGATGTGATTGATTATTTACAAAGAGCTTCCCTCATAGATCGAATGCATGGTTGCGAACTATTGGCATAGATGTGATTGATTATTTACAAAGAGCTTCCCTCATAGATCGAATGCATGGTTGCGAACTATTGGTATAGATGTGATTGATTATTTACAAAGAGCTTCCCTCATAGATCGAATGCATGGTTGCGAACTATTGGTATAGATGTGATTGATTATTTACAAAGAGCTTCCCTCATAGATCGAATGCATGGTTGCGAACTATTGGTATAGATGTGATGATTATTTACAAAGAGCTTCACTCATAGATCGAATGCATGGTTGCGAACTATTGGTATAGATGTGATGATTATTTACAAAGAGCTTTCCTCATAGATCGAATGCATGGTTGCGAACTATTGGTATAGATGTGATGATTATTTACAAAGAGCTTCCCTCATAGATCGAATGCATGGTTGCGAACTATTGGTATAGATGTGATGATTATTTACCTAGAGCTTCACTCATAGATCGAATGCATGGTTGCGAACTATTGGTATAGATGTGATTGATTATTTACAAAGAGCTTCCCTCATAGATCGAATGCATGGTTGCGAACTATTGGTATAGATGTGATTGATTATTTACAAAGAGCTTCCCTCATAGATCGAATGCATGGTTGCGAACTATTGGTATAGATGTGATGATTATTTACAAAGAGCTTTCCTCATAGATCGAATGCATGGTTGCGAACTATTGGTATAGATGTGATGATTATTTACCTAGAGCTTCCCTTATAGATCGAATGTATGGTTGCGAACTATTGGTATAGATGTGATGATTATTTACAAAGAGCTTCCCTCATAGATCGAATGCATGGTTGCGAACTATTGGTATAGATGTGATGATTATTTACAAAGAGCTTCCCTCATAGATCGAATGCATGGTTGCGAACTATTGGTATAGATGTGATGATTATTTACAAAGAGCTTCACTCATAGATCGAATGCATGGTTGCGAACTATTGGTATAGATGTGATTGATTATTTACAAAGAGCTTCCCTCATAGATCGAATGCATGGTTGCGAACTATTGGTATAGATGTGATTGATTATTTACAAAGAGCTTCCCTCATAGATCGAATGCATGGTTGCGAACTATTGGTATAGATGTGATGATTATTTACAAAGAGCTTCCCTCATAGATCGAATGCATGGTTGCGAACTATTGGTATAGGTGTGATGATTATTTACAAAGAGCTTCCCTCATAGATCGAATGCATGGTTGCGAACTATTGGTATAGATGTGATGATTATTTACAAAGAGCTTCCCTCATAGATCGAATGCATGGTTGCGAACTATTGGTATAGATGTGATGATTATTTACAAAGAGCTTCACTCATAGATCGAATGCATGGTTGCGAACTATTGGTATAGATGTGATTGATTATTTACAAAGAGCTTCCCTCATAGATCGAATGCATGGTTGCGAACTATTGGTATAGATGTGATTGATTATTTACAAAGAGCTTCCCTCATAGATCGAATGCATGGTTGCGAACTATTGGTATAGATGTGATGATTATTTACAAAGAGCTTCCCTCATAGATCGAATGCATGGTTGCGAACTATTGGTATAGGTGTGATGATTATTTACAAAGAGCTTCACTCATAGATCGAATGCATGGTTGCGAACTATTGGTATAGATGTGATTGATTATTTACAAAGAGCTTCCCTCATAGATCGAATGCATGGTTGCGAACTATTGGTATAGATGTGATTGATTATTTACAAAGAGCTTCCCTCATAGATCGAATGCATGGTTGCGAACTATTGGTATAGATGTGATGATTATTTACAAAGAGCTTCACTCATAGATCGAATGCATGGTTGCGAACTATTGGTATAGATGTGATTGATTATTTACAAAGAGCTTCCCTCATAGATCGAATGCATGGTTGCGAACTATTGGTATAGATGTGATTGATTATTTACAAAGAGCTTCCCTCATAGATCGAATGCATGGTTGCGAACTATTGGTATAGATGTGATGATTATTTACAAAGAGCTTCCCTCATAGATCGAATGCATGGTTGCGAACTATTGGTATAGGTGTGATGATTATTTACAAAGAGCTTTCCTCATAGATCGAATGCATGGTTGCGAACTATTGGTATAGATCTGATGATTATTTACAAAGAGCTTCCCTCATAGATCGAATGCATGGTTGCGAACTATTGGTATAGATGTGATGATTATTTACAAAGAGCTTCACTCATAGATCGAATGCATGGTTGCGAACTATTGGTATAGATGTGATTGATTATTTACAAAGAGCTTCCCTCATAGATCGAATGCATGGTTGCGAACTATTGGTATAGATGTGATTGATTATTTACAAAGAGCTTCCCTCATAGATCGAATGCATGGTTGCGAACTATTGGTATAGATGTGATTGATTATTTACAAAGAGCTTCCCTCATAGATCGAATGCATGGTTGCGAACTATTGGTATAGATGTGATTGATTATTTACAAAGAGCTTCCCTCATAGATCGAATGCATGGTTGCGAACTATTGGTATAGATGTGATGATTATTTACAAAGAGCTTCCCTCATAGATCGAATGCATGGTTGCGAACTATTGGTATAGATGTGATTGATTATTTACAAAGAGCTTCCCTCATAGATCGAATGCATGGTTGCGAACTATTGGTATAGATGTGATGATTATTTACAAAGAGCTTCCCTCATAGATCGAATGCATGGTTGCGAACTATTGGTATAGGTGTGATGATTATTTACAAAGAGCTTCCCTCATAGATCGAATGCATGGTTGCGAACTATTGGTATAGATGTGATGATTATTTACAAAGAGCTTCCCTCATAGATCGAATGCATGGTTGCGAACTATTGGTATAGATGTGATGATTATTTACAAAGAGGTTCACTCATAGATCGAATGCATGGTTGCGAACTATTGGTATAGATGTGATTGATTATTTACAAAGAGCTTCCCTCATAGATCGAATGCATGGTTGCGAACTATTGGTATAGATGTGATTGATTATTTACAAAGAGCTTCCATCATAGATCGAATGCATGGTTGCGAACTATTGGTATAGATGTGATGATTATTTACAAAGAGCTTCCCTCATAGATCGAATGCATGGTTGCGAACGATTGGTATAGGTGTGATGATTATTTACAAAGAGCTTTCCTCATAGATCGAATGCATGGTTGCGAACTATTGGTATAGATGTGATGATTATTTACAAAGAGCTTCCCTCATAGATCGAATGCATGGTTGCGAACTATTGGTATAGATGTGATGATTATTTACAAAGAGCTTCCCTCATAGATCGAATGCATGTTTGCGAATTATTGGTCGTCAATGACGGCTGGTTGAGATTAGAATATAACAACAGTGTCCATTCACATGCCCCTTATTCTGTAACGAAATCGACAATCTTCGATCTCAATTCATTTCGCGGCAGATAGCACTGATATGAAATTATTTCGTTTTCGTTATAGAAGAGACTTAGGGATACACGAGAAATTCCCCCATGGACTTTATTCTATGACTAAAACCAAATCATTTCAGAACAATTGCTATCATTGACTGTGAAATCCATTACTCATATTCATGAAATAAGAGGGTAGAAAATTGAGAAATGAGTTTACTCAATCCACATGAACCTCCGGAAGACTTTTCCTGAAAAAAGTGAGAAAATCTGTATCAACCAATAAAATTAGCCTGCTCACTCACTCTCACTTATTTCAGGATAGTCTTATAGGATGACGAATTATCTCGCCAGTCATTGGTTCAAGAATAAGACTCACATGTCTTCCATCATCCATCCATCCATCACCCGCGTGCGTGCGTGCGTGCGTGCGTGCGTGCTGGCAGTCACGCATGAGTAGAGGTAGAAAGCCCGATGTCCATTGCAATGAGCAGCTCCAAACCCACTCATTCTGCCTTCATCCAATCCAATAGAAAAACACTTTTCGAGTCAGACAGAGAGACGGACAGATCGTATTAATATTTTATTAAAACTTTTTCATACAGAAACGATCTATGTTGATCTAGTGGAGCGGTCGCTCCACGCCAGCCAAGTCGTACGGCGCGCGCACACTCTCATTTAAAAAGGCTGGAGCAACTGGATCTTAAAATTAGGAAATCTCACATTGTTGCGAAATATCTTAATTTCGAGCTATGGCCCACCCTACAACATATACCAAATTTGGGAACAATAGGTTACGCCCTTCGCGAGCTAGAGGGCCGTGAAAACAGTGTTTTAGGGCGGTTTTCATAATAATAATAATAATAATAATAATAATAATAATTATTCCTGGCTTAGAAGAGGATTCAACATATAAATATCTTGGTATCAAGCAATCATTTCGAAATGAAACATCTGTGGTTAAGAAAGAAATGTTAACAAAGTTTAATACCAGGCTAAAGAAAGTGTTAAATTCAGGTCTCAATGGAAAAAACAAGATTATGGCTATAAATGGATGGTGTATTCCCATTATATTATACACTTTTGGTGTTCTGCATTGGACTAAAACAGATATCGAAAATCTTGATCGACAGATCAGAGTAAAACTGACTCAGTATGATGTCACCATCCGAAGTCGGCAATGGAAAGGCTGTACATTCCAAGAGGCGAAGGTGGAAGAGGGTTGATAAATCTTAAGCAGTTGCATGGAAAACAGATTTTATCATTAAGAACGTATTTCTATAAGAAACAAGAAGAATCTCCGCTTCATGATGCCATCGTCCAGTTAGACATTTTCACCTTTAGATTTGCATAACACAGAACGTGTAATTACACAAGTAGAGGTGTAGGATCTGATTACAACATGGAGGGAGAAATCACTACATGGAAGATTTACGAAAAATTTGGATAAGGCTGACCAATTATCTTCTATGAAGTGGTTGCAAGATGGAAGCTTGTTTAGTGAAACTGAAGGTTTTATTATTGCAATACAAGACGAAGTTATAGCAACTAAAAATAACCAAAAATACATTCAGAAATTAAACATTGACAATGACTCATGCAGATTATGCCATATGATGCCGGAGACCATTCAACATCTCACTTCGGGCTGTTCGAGTATTGTCAATACACATTATCTTCACCGGCACAATCTATCTTGCAAGATATTAGACCAGCATCTTGCTCAAGCTCATGGACTCATTACATCTGAGACCAGATATTACGATTACCAACCAGCGCTTGTTCTTGAAAACGATAAAATTAAACTTTTATACGATGTTTCTGTGATAACTGATTTAACCATTCCTCATAACCGTCCAGATATTATAATTGTTTACAAAGACACAAGAATTGCCCATCTTATAGATATGACCCACCCCAATGATCACAACATCAATCAAGCATTCACAACCAAGATGACGAAATATCAAGATCTGTCTACTGAAATTGCAGCAATGTGGAAGTTGAATCAAGTTCTCATCTTCCCAATCGTAGTGACAGTCAATGGTCTGATTCATCAATAACAAGCAGATTGTATGAAGAAAATGAATGTTCCTTTCAGTATAATTCACAAAATTCAAAGATCAGTATTATTAGAGACATCTAGGATAATTCGTAAAGTGTTAAGTGTATCACAATGATTAACTAAGAGTGCTACGTATGTAATTTCTTTACCCGTAGTATGATAAATGTTTCCATGTATGTAATTGTACAATGAGAATGAAATAAATGAAAATAATAATAATAATAATCTTAGTATCCTCCTGGAATTCAAATCCGGTAAACAGGCCACAGCCTAAGCGGCTGAACCGATTGATCTCACATTTTTACCACGTGTGCACTTTTGGCGTCTGATTTGCCCTCCTCCGCTTGACTTTTTTGTGCCGCCATTTTGAAACCGGAAGTGACGTCATATCTCAACAACGGCTGGACCGATTGGAACGAAAATAGCGCCAAACGATTCGGACGGTCATTTATATAGATTATCAAAAGCAACAGACTAAAATTTATGTTAACGAAACCGGAAATGACGTCATGAAATTTAATTCATCGATTGGCATTTCGGCAACAAATTTGATCCAATTATTTTGATATTTATGTAACGTATGTTCTTTTGATATCTCATTTGACTTGTTATAAAGCCAACCGGAAGCCACCATTTTAAAGCCGGAAGTGACATCATATCTCAATAACGGCTTAACAGACTAGAACGAACCCAGCGCCAAACAATTTAGACGGTCAACTTTATGTATTATCATCAATAATATTTGCAGTTTCCCATACCGAAACCAGAAATGACGTCACACATTTTAAAACTCTCACAGATTTACTTTTGATAAAATAAATACTATTTGAGACAGCTTATAATAAATTGAAGTCATGTTTAAACTATAATTCATGGGGTCCGCCATCCGCCATTTTAAAATCGGAAGTAACGTCATAACTCGAATACGGCTAGACTGATCGGTATGAAACTAGCGGCAAACGATTCGTAAGGCCAACTCTTTGGAATAGCAATAGGTCAAACTTGAATTTTCCTATTTTTTGAAACCGGAAATGACGTCATCAAAATTTAAAATTTATTATAATTCCCTAACCATACAAAAATACATATATTATGCTTATAATGACACATAAATTTAAATTATACCTTATGTGGAAGTGCAGTAAGTTCAGCAGCCATTTTGAAAATCGAAGTGCTGCCATATGTGGGAAGTGGGTTGACCGATTGTAATGAAACCTTTGCTCGTCTTCATGAAAGATCATTTAAAGAATATCATACGCACCATTCGCAGTTTTTCTTTAGGTGTAACCAAATTGTAAATGGTAATTTTTTTACAGGATTTAGTATAGTTCATTTGATATGTGTCACACAAGTTGTAAGAATAAACTAAAACAAGCAGTGATATCCTCATAAAAAACACTCCGTGTAAAAATACCAGCCCAGTCTCTTCAACTAAAAAAAAATAATGAAATCTTAAAATTCTTCACTGAAAAGTGGTGATATCAAAAAATTTGCAAAGTCACAACTTTATTTGAAAATCTAGTGGAGCGGTCGCTCCACCCAGCCAAGTCGTACCGTACACTCACAGACACTCAACATACCGTAAATGCCTATACAATACAAACTGAGGAGCAGACCAAACACTTTTACTGTAAGCAACAACATGGCATTTTCGGCCTACTGGATCTTAAAATTGGAAAATCTCACATTGTTGAGAAATATCTTAATTTCGAGCTATGGCCCACCCCACCCTATGTACCAAATTTGGGAACAATGTGTTGTGCCATTTGCGAGCTAGAGGGCCGTGAAAATAGTGAAATTACACCCATTTTAAAAGTATATCTGATGATTATTATTATTATTATAATGATTCAGATATCAGGAAACACTGTTCACAGGGCCACAGCCTAAACGGCTAAACCATGGCTAAACCGATCGATCTGAAATTTTTACCACATGTGCACTTTTGGCGTCTGAGGTGCCTTTTACTATAACTGGTTTTATGCCGCCATTTTGAAACCGGAAGTGACGTCATATCTCGAAAACGGCTGAACCGATCGGAATGAAACTAGCGCCAAATGATTCAGACGGTCATCTTTATGGAACATCAATAGTCTAAAAAGAAGTGTACTATTACCGAAACCGGAAATGACGTCATAAAAATTAAGAATCTGACTTTAATCACCTCTTACTACATTAACTATATTCAGAAGGCTTATAATGATACAAAACATTTATATAAGTAAATTCTAGGTGGCAGTGATTTCAGCCGCCATATTGCTAAACCGGAAGTGATGCCATATCTCGAAAACGGCTGGACTGAATGGAACGAATCTTTCGCTTTTCTTTATGTAATATCACTTGAAGCATATTTTGGTACCAAACGCAACTTTTCTTAGTATACCTAACCAAATTGAAAATGGCTTATTTTTTCAAAGGTATTAGTCATTGTTGCTCCGATGTGTGTTACAAGTTGTGTAAATAAACTAAAAAAATTAGTGATATCCCCATAAAAAACACTCCGTGTAAAAACACCAGCCAAGTCTCTTCAACTATAAAAAAATAAAATAAATCTAAAAAATCAGCACTGAAAAGTAGTGATATCAAAAAATGGGCCAAGTCAAAACTTAATTTTAAAAACCAAAATATACTTGGCGCATCGTTTTTAAGAGTATTGTAGGTATATTATATATATTCACGTAAATTTAATTTTTGGCATATTCTATACTATTTATATGTACACGATGCGCCAAGTATATTTTGGTTTTTAAAATTAAGTTTTGACTTGGCCCATTTTTTGATATCACTACTTTTCAGTGCTGATTTTTTAGATTTCTTCTATTTTTTATAGTTGAAGAGACTTGGCTGGTATATTTACACGGAGTGTTTTTTATGTCAAAAAATACTTGGCGCATCGTTTTTTAGGGCATTATATTTATATTATATGTATAGATGTATTTTGATGTAGGCATATTTCATATCTGGCCTATACTTATCAACTTTTTATATGTACACGATGCGCCAAGTATTTCTTGATTTTCAAATAAAGTTGTGACTTGGCAATTTTTTGATATCACCACTTTTCAGTGCAGAATTTTTAGATTTTATTATTTTTTTTTAGTTGAAGAGACTGGGCTGGTATTTTTACACGGAGTGTTTTTTATGGGGATCTAGTGGAGCGGTCGCTCCACGCCAGCCAAGTCGTACGGCGCGCGCACACTCTCATTTAAAAAGGCTGGAGCAACCCACTTTTACTGTAAGCATCAAAGTGGCATTTTTGGCCTACTGGATCTTAAAATTGGAAAATCTCACATTGTTGCGAAATATGTTAATTTCGAGCTATGGCCCACCCTACAAAATATACCAAATTTGGGAACAATAGGTTACGCCCTTTGCGAGCTAGAGGGCCGTGAAAACAGTGTTTTAGGGCTGTTTTAATCTCAGTAGTAGTAGTAGTAGTAGTCTCCTGGAATTCAAATCCGGTAAACAGGCCACAGCCTTAACGGCAGAACCGATTAATCTGAAATTTTTACCACGTGTGCACTTTTGGCGTCTGATTTGCCCTCCCTTCTTTGACTTTTTTTGTGCCGCCATTTTGAAACCGGAAGTGACATCATATCTCAACAACGGCTGAGCTGATTGGAACGAAAATAGCGCCAAACGATTCGGACGGTCAACTATATGGATTATAAATAGCAACAGACTAAAATTTATGTTAACGAAACCGGAAATGACGTCATGAAATTTGAAATACATCGATTGGCATTTCGGCAACTAAGGTTGATCCGATTATTTTGATATTTATGTAACGTATGTACTTTTGACATCTCATGTGACTTGTTATAAAACCAACCGGAAGACGCCATTTTGAAACCGGAAGTGACATCATATCTCAATAACGGTTAAATAGATTTGAACGATACCAGCGCTAAACAATTTAGACGGTCATCTTTATGTATTATCATCAATAATATTTGCAGTTTCCCATACCGAAACCGGAAATGACGTCACACATTTTAATAATCTCACAAATTTACATTTTGATGCAATAAATATACTATTTGAGACAGCTTATAATAAAATGTAATCAGGTTTAAATTATAATTCAAGGGGTCAGAGAATTCAGCCGCCATTTTGAAACCGGAAGTAACGTCATATCTCGAAAACTAGTAGACAGATCGGCATGAAACTAGCGCCAAACGATTCGGAAGGCCATCTCTATGGTATATGAACAGTCAAACTAGAATTTTCATATTTATGAGACCGGAAATGCCGTCAATAAAATTTATAAATTATTATAATCCCCTCCTTTACAATAAATACATATTCAGAAAACTTAAAATGATACACATCATTTATAGATATAAATTCTATGTGGCAGTGCAGTACGTTCAGCAGCCATTTTGAAAACCGAAATGTTGCCATATCCCGGAAATGGGTTGACCGATAGGAATGACACCTTTGCTATTCTTCATAAAAGATAATTTAAAGCAAATATTTAGAACCATACGCTGTTTTTCATTAGTAGTACCTAACCAAATTGTAAAGGGTGAATTTTTTAAAGGATTTAGTAATTGTTCATTCAATATGTGTCACAAGTTGTAAGAATAAACTAAAAAAAGGAGTGATATCCCCATTAAAAACACTTCGTGTAAAAATACCAGCCAAGTCTCTTCAACTAAAAAAAAATATGAAATCTAAAAATTCTGCACTGAAAAGTAGTGATATCAAAAAATTAGCCAAGTCAAAACTTTATTTGAAAATCAAAAAATACTTGGCGCATCGTTTTTTAAGGGCATTATAGGTTTACTTTTATATTTGATGTGTATTTTATATCTGCCATATACTTCTAAGCTATTTATATACACGATGCGCCAAGTATTTTTTGATTTTCAAATGAAGTTTTGACTTGGCTAATTTTTTGATATCACTACTTTTCAGTGCAAAATTTTTAGATTTCATTTTTTTTTTAGTTGAAGAGACTTGGCTGGTATTTTTACACGAAGTGTTTTTTATGGGGTCATCTTTACACGATATTAAACGAAAAAGTTGAGTTCTCCAATTGCCGAAGCTCGTCTGTCTGGTATAGACATCAATCATATGGATTGAGATTCGTGTTATTGTTTTGAGGAAAGTGATTTAGTGGAATGTATTTTGTCAGAAGTACGCAATATTTTGCAAAATTATGAAATGATTTATTTTACATGTTTTAGTGTTAAAAAGTCAAAAATGCATATAAGAGGTTTTGAGTTTGCATCCCCTTAATGAAAATCACATTGACATGACATGAGTTTTCTAACTAATTCCAATTTCGAATTAATTTTACATTTTTCATGGCGTAATTACGTATTTTGTCGATGATACTTCCTTTTTTGAGGGTTTTGATTCTGCCTTTTGTGCCTTTGAAATGTAATTTTGCCTTTTCGTTGGTTCATACTGAAAGTCCTGACTCTACTTATCAGCAACACTCAACAACTCAACTGCGTAATCGATCACGGAACTGCGCTTATCGCTGATTAGGTCGCAATTACAAGTTCAAACATGTCATGAGCTAACGGACTTGGAAGACCGACAAGAACTTGGCGCGGCGCTATTTAGTGTTTTCACGTAGATATCTGATCCTCGCCATGAGCTTCGTACACGATAAGCCAAGTACATTTATAACGTACAGGGGAACAAAGATGTTATTTCATCTTGCAGTGATTTGTATGCGCTTTCAGAATATTCCCTCGGTTTTTAGAAAATATTGCCACAAAGTCTTGAAAAAAGTTTCAGCTTAAGACTTCGCGATCTCAGTTTCATCCGAATGTGACTTCTAGCGTTCTTCTCCTGTACCAATGAAGCGTCTCGTTCTCGTCAAGTTTCTGTACAGGAACCTGGGATTTGTTCGAAAATATAAACTGGAACCGATTGACCGATTAACTTCAAATATTGACCAGTATTTAGTTTCTTTTTTCAATTTTCAGTTTTATCCGGTTATTGAAATATTACGGGCATTTTATGCGTGTTTGGAAATATTTGTCAAATTTCAGAAAATACCACTGCTACTTTCCCGTACTGAAAAATATTGCTGTAAAACTAGTCGCGAAGTGTACTCCGCGAATAGTCGCAAAATAGTCGTTTTGTTTCAAAATGCGACTACTTCGCGACTATATAATGATCGCAAAGTAGTCGCGCATTTTGACATTGGATCGAACCAATGGTCGCGGAATAGTAACATTATGGTCGCGAAATAGTCACAAGAAAGTATCAAAATGCAAACATTATGGTCGCTAAATGATCGCGGAATAGTAACATTATGGTCGCTAAATGGTCGCGGAATAGTAACAATATGCAAATATTATAGTCAAGTGAAAACGAAATGACCGTTACGAACAAATTCAAACGTCCAAACAAATTCAAAACTTTAATTAATTACTACAACTTAATTAACACACATAATCAATTTTAAACCACATATCTGTAGAGAAATGGACAAATGTAATTAGTGTGCGAAGTTAAATTATTTTGCTCCGATGAAGATTACGTAGTCGGATCCTCCACGTGACGATCTGGCAGCGTACGATCTGAGCCAAGGAGGCAGATGTGTTTTGGGACATTGAAACTGCTCTAGGTTGTTCTAAACCGAAGCGAATATATACTTTCCCTTTAGTATGCCTTTTAAAACCTTAGTTTAATTAAATAAGTTTTCAACAATGTTTTAATTGATTGTGCACCATCGCTTGATTGATCGATCACAAAATCTTGATTTTTTAATGTCGTTGTTAATGATAATGTTGTGTTTTAATTGTTCCTATAATACTTACCTAGGTATTGTATATTTATTTATGAAAATTGGAATGATAATTATATTTATACACTAAAGTTAGATTGGAGTATTGGAGTGATACATTACGAACGTTACGTAATAACATCGCTTATAGTACTTTAATGATAACTGCATTCAGGCAGGATAAATTTATTATTATTATATTTGATTTTTATTAACCATTATTATAACGTGTACTATTGTAGACTTGAATGTCGAATTTGAATACTCTTTAAGTGGTTTATCTAGAGGTTTATTGTGGGGTGTCTATATATTTAGCGACTAATTATTATTATTGTTTATTAAAAAGTGGTGATTTCCAAGCAGGCTATCAACTCTGAACCTCAGAAGTAGGAGGGCCGAGACACCCGGTTCCGGTTTTCAGAAAAAATAAAATAACGGTTCCGATTCCGGTTCCAGTTCCATAAGGGTTCCAATTGGTTAAATCAAATTCAAACAATAATTCAGATTAGTTTTTTTAATCGACTTTTGGGAATGCTCTGAAATGTCTATCTAATGTATGAATCTATTTCAGATTTAAAAGACAATGAAGTAAAAAATTCAATAAAGTATAAATAACCCTTATGGAACCGTTATGGAACCCAAATAATTTTAATATTTATAAGGGTTCCGGTTCCGGTTCTACCTAAAAATTTAATATGGATTTCAGTTCCTATAAAAATTACAGTTCTTTTCGGTTACGGTACCGGTTCCGGTTCCAGTCCCTGGATATAACATGTATAGTACCTATAAATATAATACCATATATAATAATACTGCAATCACCCACCCCCATGTTCCCACGCGCACATCAAAATCTTATCAAACAAAATGATCGCGGTGGTTTAAATAAACTGATGTCGACTGTTATGCGATCATTTTATTTATATGAACTAATGACGACTATTTTGCGATCATTTTGTGACTATTAACAAAATGATCGCAAAGTAGTCGCCACAGTTCACAAACCACGATCATTTTGCGATCATTTTGCGATCATTTTGTTTGAAGATGATCCTGGTTTGTATTTCGCGATCATTTGGCGACTATATTGGGATATGCTTTCAAACGCTGGATTTTCTATGGTTTATACGTGTTTATACTTTCCGACTGCTTCGCGACTAGTGTTTACATTTTATAACTATTTCGCGATTAGTTCGCGACTATATTTTTCAGTAGGGGTGGCGCATTTCGTTTCGGCTCTTCTCATGGACTGTATAGAGCAGTCAGTCATCAGTTCTTCTTCAATTGGGCTCACAAGAGTTCACATTTTCACATCAGACAAATTAAAGGTCCATTCACACGGTTAATGGCATGAAATTGATTGGTATAGTATTGGTATAGAAATTGAGTGTCGTGCCCGGTAGCTGGCCTGCAGAGATCATGAAGATAACCCGTCTTATCCATGCACGTGAAACAATCTCAAGGGGTGTCTAGAGGGCCGTGAGTGTCGTGCCCGGTAGCTGGCCTGCAGAGATCATGAAGATAACCCGTCTTATCCATGCACGTGAAACAATCTCAAGGGGTGTCTAGAGGGCCGTGAGTGTCGTGCCCGGTAGCTGGCCTGCAGAGATCATGAAGATAACCCGTCTTATCCATGCACGTGAAACAATCTCAAGGGGTGTCTAGAGGGCCGTGAGTGTCGTGCCCGGTAGCTGGCCTGCAGAGATCATGAAGATAACCCGTCTTATCCATGCACGTGAAACAATCTCAAGGGGTGTCTAGAGGGCCGTGAGTGTCGTGCCCGGTAGCTGGCCTGCAGAGATCATGAAGATAACCCGTCTTATCCATGCACGTGAAACAATCTCAAGGGGTGTCTAGAGGGCCGTGAGTGTCGTGCCCGGTAGCTGGCCTGCAGAGATCATGAAGATAACCCGTCTTATCCATGCACGTGAAACAATCTCAATGGTGTCTAGAGGGCCGTGAGTGTCGTGCCCGGTAGCTGGCCTGCAGAGATCATGATGATAACCCGTCTTATCCATGCACGTGAAACAATCTCAAGGGGTGTCTAGAGGGCCGTGAGTGTCGTGCCCGGTAGCTGGCCTGCAGAGATCATGAAGATAACCCGTCTTATCCATGCACGTGAAACAATCTCAAGGGGTGTCTAGAGGGCCGTGAGTGTCGTGCCCGGTAGCTGGCCTGCAGAGATCATGAAGATAACCCGTCTTATCCATGCACGTGAAACAATCTCAAGGGGTGTCTAGAGGGCCGTGAGTGTCGTGCCCGGTAGCTGGCCTGCAGAGATCATGAAGATAACCCGTCTTATCCATGCACGTGAAACAATCTCAAGGGGTGTCTAGAGGGCCGTGAGTGTCGTGCCCGGTAGCTGGCCTGCAGAGATCATAAAGATAACCCGTCTTATCCATGCACGTGAAACAATCTCAAGGGGTGTCTAGAGGGCCGTGAGTGTCGTGCCCGGTAGCTGGCCTGCAGAGATCATGAAGATAACCCGTCTTATCCATGCACGTGAAACAATCTCAAGGGTGTCTAGAGGGCCGTGAGTGTCGTGCCCGGTAGCTGGCCTGCAGAGATCATGAAGATAACCCGTCTTATCCATGCACGTGAAACAATCTCAAGGGGTGTCTAGAGGGCCGTGAGTGTCGTGCCCGGTAGCTGGCCTGCAGAGATCATGAAGATAACCCGTCTTATCCATGCACGTGAAACAATCTCAAGGGGTGTCTAGAGGGCCGTGAGTGTCGTGCCCGGTAGATGGCCTGCAGAGATCATGAAGATAACCCGTCTTATCCATGCACGTGAAACAATCTCAAGGGGTGTCTAGAGGGCCGTGAGTGTCGTGCCCGGTAGCTGGCCTGCAGAGATCATGAAGATAACCCGTCTTATCCATGCACGTGAAACAATCTCAATGGTGTCTAGAGGGCCGTGAGTGTCGTGCCCGGTAGCTGGCCTGCAGAGATCATGATGATAACCCGTCTTATCCATGCACGTGAAACAATCTCAAGGGGTGTCTAGAGGGCCGTGAGTGTCGTGCCCGGTAGCTGGCCTGCAGAGATCATGAAGATAACCCGTCTTATCCATGCACGTGAAACAATCTCAAGGGGTGTCTAGAGGGCCGTGAGTGTCGTGCCATGTAGCTGGCCTGCAGAGATCATGAAGATAACCCGTCTTATCCATGCACGTGAAACAATCTCAAGGGGTGTCTAGAGGGCCGTGAGTGTCGTGCCCGGTAGCTGGCCTGCAGAGATCATGAAGATAACCCGTCTTATCCATGCACGTGAAACAATCTCAAGGGGTGTCTAGAGGGCCGTGAGTGTCGTGCCCGGTAGCTGGCCTGCAGAGATCATGAAGATAACCCGTCTTATCCATGCACGTGAAACAATCTCAAGGGTGTCTAGAGGGCCGTGAGTGTCGTGCCCGGTAGCTGGCCTGCAGAGATCATGAAGATAACCCGTCTTATCCATGCACGTGAAACAATCTCAAGGGGTGTCTAGAGGGCCGTGAGTGTCGTGCCCGGTAGCTGGCCTGCAGAGATCATGAAGATAACCCGTCTTATCCATGCACGTGAAACAATCTCAAGGGGTGTCTAGAGGGCCGTGAGTGTCGTGCCCGGTAGCTGGCCTGCAGAGATCATGAAGATAACCCGTCTTATCCATGCACGTGAAACAATCTCAAGGGGTGTCTAGAGGGCCGTGAGTGTCGTGCCCGGTAGCTGGCCTGCAGAGATCATGAAGATAACCCGTCTTATCCATGCACGTGAAACAATCTCAAGGGGTGTCTAGAGGGCCGTGAGTGTCGTGCCCGGTAGCTGGCCTGCAGAGATCATGAAGATAACCCGTCTTATCCATGCACGTGAAACAATCTCAAGGGGTGTCTAGAGGGCCGTGAGTGTCGTGCCCGGTAGCTGGCCTGCAGAGATCATGAAGATAACCCGTCTTATCCATGCACGTGAAACAATCTCAAGGGTGTCTAGAGGGCCGTGAGTGTCGTGCCCGGTAGCTGGCCTGCAGAGATCATGAAGATAACCCGTCTTATCCATGCACGTGAAACAATCTCAAGGGGTGTCTAGAGGGCCGTGAGTGTCGTGCCCGGTAGCTGGCCTGCAGAGATCATGAAGATAACCCGTCTTATCCATGCACGTGAAACAATCTCAAGGGTGTCTAGAGGGCCGTGAGTGTCGTGCCCGGTAGCTGGCCTGCAGAGATCATGAAGATAACCCGTCTTATCCATGCACGTGAAACAATCTCAAGGGGTGTCTAGAGGGCCGTGAGTGTCGTGCCCGGTAGCTGGCCTGCAGAGATCATGAAGATAACCCGTCTTATCCATGCACGTGAAACAATCTCAAGGGGTGTCTAGAGGGCCGTGAGTGTCGTGCCCGGTAGCTGGCCTGCAGAGATCATGAAGATAACCCGTCTTATCCATGCACGTGAAACAATCTCAAGGGGTGTCTAGAGGGCCGTGAGTGTCGTGCCCGGTAGCTGGCCTGCAGAGATCATGAAGATAACCCGTCTTATCCATGCACGTGAAACAATCTCAAGGGGTGTCTAGAGGGCCGTGAGTGTCGTGCCCGGTAGCTGGCCTGCAGAGATCATGAAGATAACCCGTATTATCCATGCACGTGAAACAATCTCAAGGGGTGTCTAGAGGGCCGTGAGTGTCGTGCCCGGTAGCTGGCCTGCAGAGATCATGAAGATAACCCGTCTTATCCATGCACGTGAAACAATCTCAAGGGGTGTCTAGAGGGCCGTGAGTGTCGTGCCCGGTAGCTGGCCTGCAGAGATCATGAAGATAACCCGTCTTATCCATGCACGTGAAACAATCTCAAGGGGTGTCTAGAGGGCCGTGAGTGTCGTGCCCGGTAGCTGGCCTGCAGAGATCATGAAGATAACCCGTCTTATCCATGCACGTGAAACAATCTCAAGGGGTGTCTAGAGGGCCGTGAGTGTCGTGCCCGGTAGCTGGCCTGCAGAGATCATGAAGATAACCCGTCTTATCCATGCACGTGAAACAATCTCAAGGGGTGTCTAGAGGGCCGTGAGTGTCGTGCCCGGTAGCTGGCCTGCAGAGATCATGAAGATAACCCGTCTTATCCATGCACGTGAAACAATCTCAAGGGTGTCTAGAGGGCCGTGAGTGTCGTGCCCGGTAGCTGGCCTGCAGAGATCATGAAGATAACCCGTCTTATCCATGCACGTGAAACAATCTCAAGGGGTGTCTAGAGGGCCGTGAGTGTCGTGCCCGGTAGCTGGCCTGCAGAGATCATGAAGATAATTCGTCTTATCCATGCCCGTGAAACAATCTCAAGGGGTGTCTAGAGGGCCGTGAGTGTCGTGCCCGGTAGCTGGCCTGCAGAGATCATGAAGATAACCCGTCTTATCCATGCACGTGAAACAATCTCAAGGGGTGTCTAGAGGGCCGTGAGTGTCGTGCCCGGTAGCTGGCCTGCAGAGATCATGAAGATAACCCGTCTTATCCATGCACGTGAAACAATCTCAAGGGGTGTCTAGAGGGCCGTGAGTGTCGTGCCCGGTAGCTGGCCTGCAGAGATCATGAAGATAACCCGTCTTATCCATGCACGTGAAACAATCTCAAGGGGTGTCTAGAGGGCCGTGAGTGTCGTGCCCGGTAGCTGGCCTGCAGAGATCATGAAGATAACCCGTCTTATCCATGCACGTGAAACAATCTCAAGGGGTGTCTAGAGGGCCGTGAGTGTCGTGCCCGGTAGCTGGCCTGCAGAGATCATGAAGATAACCCGTCTTATCCATGCACGTGAAACAATCTCAAGGGGTGTCTAGAGGGCCGTGAGTGTCGTGCCCGGTAGCTGGCCTGCAGAGATCATGAAGATAACCCGTCTTATCCATGCACGTGAAACAATCTCAAGGGGTGTCTAGAGGGCCGTGAGTGTCGTGCCCGGTAGCTGGCCTGCAGAGATCATGAAGATAACCCGTCTTATCCATGCACGTGAAACAATCTCAAGGGGTGTCTAGAGGGCCGTGAGTGTCGTGCCCGGTAGCTGGCCTGCAGAGATCATGAAGATAACCCGTCTTATCCATGCACGTGAAACAATCTCAAGGGTGTCTAGAGGGCCGTGAGTGTCGTGCCCGGTAGCTGGCCTGCAGAGATCATGAAGATAACCCGTCTTATCCATGCACGTGAAACAATCTCAAGGGGTGTCTAGAGGGCCGTGAGTGTCGTGCCCGGTAGCTGGCCTGCAGAGATCATGAAGATAACCCGTCTTATCCATGCACGTGAAACAATCTCAAGGGGTGTCTAGAGGGCCGTGAGTGTCGTGCCCGGTAGCTGGCCTGCAGAGATCATGAAGATAACCCGTCTTATCCATGCACGTGAAACAATCTCAAGGGGTGTCTAGAGGGCCGTGAGTGTCGTGCCCGGTAGCTGGCCTGCAGAGATCATGAAGATAACCCGTCTTATCCATGCACGTGAAACAATCTCAAGGGGTGTCTAGAGGGCCGTGAGTGTCGTGCCCGGTAGCTGGCCTGCAGAGATCATGAAGATAACCCGTCTTATCCATGCACGTGAAACAATCTCAAGGGGTGTCTAGAGGGCCGTGAGTGTCGTGCCCGGTAGCTGGCCTGCAGAGATCATGAAGATAACCCGTCTTATCCATGCACGTGAAACAATCTCAAGGGGTGTCTAGAGGGCCGTGAGTGTCGTGCCCGGTAGCTGGCCTGCAGAGATCATGAAGATAACCCGTCTTATCCATGCACGTGAAACAATCTCAAGGGGTGTCTAGAGGGCCGTGAGTGTCGTGCCCGGTAGCTGGCCTGCAGAGATCATGAAGATAACCCGTCTTATCCATGCACGTGAAACAATCTCAAGGGTGTCTAGAGGGCCGTGAGTGTCGTGCCCGGTAGCTGGCCTGCAGAGATCATGAAGATAACCCGTCTTATCCATGCACGTGAAACAATCTCAAGGGGTGTCTAGAGGGCCGTGAGTGTCGTGCCCGGTAGCTGGCCTGCAGAGATCATGAAGATAACCCGTCTTATCCATGCACGTGAAACAATCTCAAGGGGTGTCTAGAGGGCCGTGAGTGTCGTGCCCGGTAGCTGGCCTGCAGAGATCATGAAGATAACCCGTCTTATCCATGCACGTGAAACAATCTCAAGGGGTGTCTAGAGGGCCGTGAGTGTCGTGCCCGGTAGCTGGCCTGCAGAGATCATGAAGATAACCCGTCTTATCCATGCACGTGAAACAATCTCAAGGGTGTCTAGAGGGCCGTGAGTGTCGTGCCCGGTAGCTGGCCTGCAGAGATCATGAAGATAACCCGTCTTATCCATGCACGTGAAACAATCTCAAGGGGTGTCTAGAGGGCCGTGAGTGTCGTGCCCGGTAGCTGGCCTGCAGAGATCATGAAGATAACCCGTCTTATCCATGCACGTGAAACAATCTCAAGGGGTGTCTAGAGGGCCGTGAGTGTCGTGCCCGGTAGCTGGCCTGCAGAGATCATGAAGATAACCCGTCTTATCCATGCACGTGAAACAATCTCAAGGGGTGTCTAGAGGGCCGTGAGTGTCGTGCCCGGTAGCTGGCCTGCAGAGATCATGAAGATAACCCGTCTTATCCATGCACGTGAAACAATCTCAAGGGGTGTCTAGAGGGCCGTGAGTGTCGTGCCCGGTAGCTGGCCTGCAGAGATCATGAAGATAACCCGTCTTATCCATGCACGTGAAACAATCTCAAGGGGTGTCTAGAGGGCCGTGAGTGTCGTGCCCGGTAGCTGGCCTGCAGAGATCATGAAGATAACCCGTCTTATCCATGCACGTGAAACAATCTCAAGGGGTGTCTAGAGGGCCGTGAGTGTCGTGCCCGGTAGCTGGCCTGCAGAGATCATGAAGATAACCCGTCTTATCCATGCACGTGAAACAATCTCAAGGGGTGTCTAGAGGGCCGTGAGTGTCGTGCCCGGTAGCTGGCCTGCAGAGATCATGAAGATAACCCGTCTTATCCATGCACGTGAAACAATCTCAAGGGGTGTCTAGAGGGCCGTGAGTGTCGTGCCCGGTAGCTGGCCTGCAGAGATCATAAAGATAACCCGTCTTATCCATGCACGTGAAACAATCTCAAGGGGTGTCTAGAGGGCCGTGAGTGTCGTGCCCGGTAGCTGGCCTGCAGAGATCATGAAGATAACCCGTCTTATCCATGCACGTGAAACAATCTCAAGGGGTGTCTAGAGGGCCGTGAGTGTCGTGCCCGGTAGCTGGCCTGCAGAGATCATGAAGATAACCCGTCTTATCCATGCACGTGAAACAATCTCAAGGGGTGTCTAGAGGGCCGTGAGTGTCGTGCCCGGTAGCTGGCCTGCAGAGATCATGAAGATAACCCGTCTTATCCATGCACGTGAAACAATCTCAAGGGGTGTCTAGAGGGCCGTGAGTGTCGTGCCCGGTAGCTGGCCTGCAGAGATCATGAAGATAACCGTCTTGACATGAGCACGTTCAGCGAGTATGCGGAGGTTCGTGGAACTCTGCGTGGGTTGAACAATGTCTCCAGTGATGATCCAGGCGAACCCAAGGGGCAATGCTCCCTCTTTGACTATCAGGCCTCCCCGTGGAGAGGCGTCAAACCTGTAGCGATTTCAGTAAATATTAAGTTGTGCTCATAATTGTAACTTCTATAAATGTTTTCTCTTGAAATCGAATAATATTGAGTAAAATTGGTAGTTTGCATTCTTAATGTTGTGATTTTCAACTAAATCATGAGTACTGCTGAGAAAATTTCAATTCAATTGAACATCAGAATTGCTTGAAACCCCTTTTAATCCAATAAAGAAATTTAAATTTTCCCGGGGCTACGGCCCCGGGCACGCATAGAGGGATTTAGTAGGCTCGCTCACAGTCTCCTATTTATTTATGTGTGTAAATGAGGAAAATGTTTGTCCTGCTTTGACTGGAATTGATTTGACAGAAGAGCGTAAAAACAGTATAGAGTTCAGAGGGAAGCAAATGAAATAATAGATTGGCTAGAGATATGGGAGGAAGAAGATAGAAGTGTGAGAAAGTAAAGAAGATGGGAAGAAGACTTGAGTCATGACTAAGTGATATTTTTTGTAAATGCATTTGCATTTGTTTGTATTATATTTGAATGACTAGTTTTTTAGTTCAGTTTAATGGTAATGTATTACCATTTAGGTTGTGTTGTATGGTGATTTATTATTGTATAGTCTATACAATAATATTAACTATATTAACTGAAGATATGAGGGCTTTGAACTAAGAATTGTTTTATTTATGAATATTAATTTAATCTTAATTATTTTAATCTTAATCATTATGTTTTCACTTCCCTTTTAAAATTGTGATAACTACCTATCTATTTTATTTGTTAGTATTAAGTGATATTGTTTGATGTATTAATTAATTATTTGTAGCTGGCAGTAGGGCACACAGTGTTACGGGGTTCACCCTTCTCCTGCTGCCAGCAAATGCACAGTGTGTGTTTCAAAATAATAAATAAATAAAATACCTACATAATTATTTTTACCACCGTTTAACAAAAAAATCATTTTGTAGATTGAGGTTGATTAGATAGAGAGATTTTGAGTAGTACATCATACTTTAAGAATATTTCGCCCATTCTGTTTTGTCCACGTATAAATGTTATGTTTTGTTAGGCTATGTCAGTGCCCGAACTCATCACTGATGTCACGTCTATAGAAGCAGAGCTGATGAATGTCAACCAACTCCTGTGACGTCATCACCCACGCACTGGCGAGCCCATCTCGTAACATTCTTATAACATGACACTTTCCCTGCCTGCTTTGCACATGACATGGCTCGCCGCAACCAAGCGATACGAAATAGTTCACGTTCACGCAGTATAGTCTTATGAGCTGTCACATGCACTTAGTTTCTAAACAGAATCCTCTGATTGGTTGAATAATAGTTGTTGAACAAATTATGATCATTAGCACTCAAGTTTTAGCAGTATTGCCAATTTTGAGACAATAATTAGAGTGGATTTTTACTGACATTTTTAGGTTGAAGAATATTTGTCAAAATTTGTTTCATCACGGAGAAATTTTCACTACATTTGACTTCTATAGGCTATTTCCAAGGTCTGCAGAGAACTACTTTTAGTATATTTTAACGCGATTTAAACACAAAATTATCGATCGTCAAACATCTTTCAACTACAACTATTTTCATTCCTATTGACTATCGATCGTCGACAATTGTTTGTTTTTTGGTATTAATTCGATCCCAATCCCCCCACCCCCGCTCCTGTGATGGCTGAAACATCGAAGTTACGCAGTGCTCGCTCATCAACGCGTGGCTCGCGGACTCCAAGGGTTATCGTAGAGGCAAAGATGTTATGATGTTATTGGTATCGAAGTTACGCAATGCTCGCTCATCAACGCGTGGCCGCGGACTCCAAGGGTTATCGTAGAGGCAAAGATGTTATGATGTTATTGGTATCGAAGTAACGCAATGCTCGCTCATCAACGCGTGGCTGGCGGACTCCAAGGGTTATCGTAGAGGCAAAGATGTTATGATGTTATTGGTATCGAAGTTACGCAATGCTCGCTCATCAACGCGTGGCTCGCGGACTCCAAGGGTTATCGTAGAGGCAAAGATGTTATGATGTTATTGGTATCGAAGTTACGCAATGCTCGCTCATCAACGCGTGGCCGCGGACTCCAAGGGTTATCGTAGAGGCAAAGATGTTATGATGTTATTGGTATCGAAGTTACGCAATGCTCGCTCATCAACGCGTGGCCGCGGACTCCAAGGGTTATCGTAGAGGCAAAGATGTTATGATGTTATTGGTATCGAAGTTACGCAATGCTCGCTCATCAACGCGTGGCTGGCGGACTCCAAGGGTTATCGTAGAGGCAAAGATGTTATGATGTTATTGGTATCGAAGTTACGCAATGCTCGCTCATCAACGCGTGGCTCGCGGACTCCAAGGGTTATCGTAGAGGCAAAGATGTTATGATGTTATTGGTATCGAAGTTACGCAATGCTCGCTCATCAACGCGTGGCTCGCGGACTCCAAGGGTTATCGTAGAGGCAAAGATGTTATGATGTTATTGGTATCGAAGTTACGCAATGCTCGCTCATCAACGCGTGGCCGCGGACTCCAAGGGTTATCGTAGAGGCAAAGATGTTATGATGTTATTGGTATCGAAGTAACGCAATGCTCGCTCATCAACGCGTGGCTGGCGGACTCCAAGGGTTATCGTAGAGGCAAAGATGTTATGATGTTATTGGTATCGAAGTTACGCAATGCTCGCTCATCAACGCGTGGCCGCGGACTCCAAGGGTTATCGTAGAGGCAAAGATGTTATGATGTTATTGGTATCGAAGTAACGCAATGCTCGCTCATCAACGCGTGGCTGGCGGACTCCAAGGGTTATCGTAGAGGCAAAGATGTTATGATGTTATTGGTATCGAAGTTACGCAATGCTCGCTCATCAACGCGTGGCCGCGGACTCCAAGGGTTATCGTAGAGGCAAAGATGTTATGATGTTATTGGTATCGAAGTTACGCAATGCTCGCTCATCAACGCGTGGCTGGCGGACTCCAAGGGTTATCGTAGAGGCAAAGATGTTATGATGTTATTGGTATCGAAGTTACGCAATGCTCGCTCATCAACGCGTGGCTGGCGGACTCCAAGGGTTATCGTAGAGGCAAAGATGTTATGATGTTATTGGTATCGAAGTTACGCAATGCTCGCTCATCAACGCGTGGCTGGCGGACTCCAAGGGTTATCGTAGAGGCAAAGATGTTATGATGTTATTGGTATCGAAGTTACGCAATGCTCGCTCATCAACGCGTGGCCGCGGACTCCAAGGGTTATCGTAGAGGTTAAGATGTTATGATGTTATTGGTATCGAAGTTACGCAATGCCCGCTCATCAACGCGTGGTTTGCGGACTCCAAGGGTTATCGTAGAGGCAAAGATGTTATGATGTTATTGGTATCGAAGTTACGCAATGCTCGCTCATCAACGCGTGGCTCGCGGACTCCAAGGGTTATCGTAGAGGCAAAGATGTTATGATGTTATTGGTATCGAAGTTACGCAATGCTCGCTCATCAACGCGTGGCCGCGGACTCCAAGGGTTATCGTAGAGGCAAAGATGTTATGATGTTATTGGTATCGAAGTTACGCAATGCTCGCTCATCAACGCGTGGCTGGCGGACTCCAAGGGTTATCGTAGAGGCAAAGATGTTATGATGTTATTGGTATCGAAGTTACGCAATGATCGCTCATCAACGCGTGGCTGGCGGACTCCAAGGGTTATCGTAGAGGCAAAGATGTTATGATGTTATTGGTATCGAAGTTACGCAATGCTCGCTCATCAACGCGTGGCTGGCGGACTCCAAGGGTTATCGTAGAGGCAAAGATGTTATGATGTTATTGGTATCGAAGTTACGCAATGCTCGCTCATCAACGCGTGGCTGGCGGACTCCAAGTGTTATCGTAGAGGTTAAGATGTTATGATGTTATTGGTATCGAAGTTACGCAATGATCGCTCATCAACGCGTGGCTGGCGGACTCCAAGGGTTATCGTAGAGGCAAAGATGTTATGATGTTATTGGTATCGAAGTTACGCAATGCTCGCTCATCAACGCGTGGCTCGCGGACTCCAAGGGTTATCGTAGAGGCAAAGATGTTATGATGTTATTGGTATCGAAGTAACGCAATGCTCGCTCATCAACGCGTGGCTGGCGGACTCCAAGGGTTATCGTAGAGGCAAAGATGTTATGATGTTATTGGTATCGAAGTTACGCAATGCTCGCTCATCAACGCGTGGCTGGCGGACTCCAAGGGTTATCGTAGAGGCAAAGATGTTATGATGTTATTGGTATCGAAGTTACGCAATGTTCGCTCATCAACGCGTGGCTGGCGGACTCCAAGGGTTATCGTAGAGGCAAAGATGTTATGATGTTATTGGTATCGAAGTTACGCAATGCTCGCTCATCAACACGTGGCTGGCGGACTCCAAGGGTTATCGTAGAGGCAAAGATGTTATGATGTTATTGGTATCGAAGTTACGCAATGCTCGCTCATCAACACGTGGCTGGCGGACTCCAAGGGTTATCGTAGAGGCAAAGATGTTATGATGTTATTGGTATCGAAGTTACGCAATGCTCGCTCATCAACGCGTGGCTGGCGGACTCCAAATGTTATCGTAGAGGCAAAGATGTTATGATGTTATTGGTATCGAAGTTACGCAGTGCTCAGTCATCAACGCGTGGCTCGCGGACTCCAAGGGTTATCGTAGAGGCAAAGATGTTATGATGTTATTGGTATCGAAGTTACGCAATGCTCGCTCTTCAACGCGTGGCTGGCGGACTCCAAGGGTTATCGTAGAGGCAAAGATGTTATGATGTTATTGGTATCGAAGTTACGCAATGCTCGCTCATCAACGCGTGGCTGGCGGACTCCAAGGGTTATCGTAGAGGCAAAGATGTTATGATGTTATTGGTATCGAAGTTACGCAATGCTCGCTCATCAACGCGTGGCTGGCGGACTCCAAGGGTTATCGTAGAGGCAAAGATGTTATGATGTTATTGGTATCGAAGTTACGCAATGCTCGCTCATCAACACGTGGCTGGCGGACTCCAAGGGTTATCGTAGAGGCAAAGATGTTATGATGTTATTGGTATCGAAGTTACGCAATGCTCGCTCATCAACACGTGGCTGGCGGACTCCAAGGGTTATCGTAGAGGCAAAGATGTTATGATGTTATTGGTATCGAAGTTACGCAATGCTCGCTCATCAACGCGTGGCTCGCGGACTCCAAGGGTTATCGTAGAGGCAAAGATGTTATGATGTTATTGGTATCGAAGTTACGCAATGCTCGCTCATCAACGCGTGGCCGCGGACTCCAAGGGTTATCGTAGAGGCAAAGATGTTATGATGTTATTGGTATCGAAGTTACGCAATGCTCGCTCATCAACGCGTGGCCGCGGACTCCAAGGGTTATCGTAGAGGCAAAGATGTTATGATGTTATTGGTATCGAAGTTACGCAATGCTCGCTCATCAACGCGTGGCTGGCGGACTCCAAGGGTTATCGTAGAGGCAAAGATGTAATGATGTTATTGGTATCGAAGTTACGCAATGCTCGCTCATCAACGCGTGGCTCGCGGACTCCAAGGGTTATCGTAGAGGCAAAGATGTTATGATGTTATTGGTATCGAAGTTACGCAATGCTCGCTCATCAACGCGTGGCTCGCGGACTCCAAGGGTTATCGTAGAGGCAAAGATGTTATGATGTTATTGGTATCGAAGTTACGCAATGCTCGCTCATCAACGCGTGGCCGCGGACTCCAAGGGTTATCGTAGAGGCAAAGATGTTATGATGTTATTGGTATCGAAGTAACGCAATGCTCGCTCATCAACGCGTGGCTGGCGGACTCCAAGGGTTATCGTAGAGGCAAAGATGTTATGATGTTATTGGTATCGAAGTTACGCAATGCTCGCTCATCAACGCGTGGCCGCGGACTCCAAGGGTTACCGTAGAGGCAAAGATGTTATGATGTTATTGGTATCGAAGTAACGCAATGCTCGCTCATCAACGCGTGGCTGGCGGACTTCAAGGGTTATCGTAGAGGCAAAGATGTTTTGATGTTATTGGTATCGAAGTTACGCAATGCTCGCTCATCAACGCGTGGCCGCGGACTCCAAGGGTTATCGTAGAGGCAAAGATGTTATGATGTTATTGGTATCGAAGCTACGCAATGCTCGCTCATCAACGCGTGGCTCGCGGACTCCAAGGGTTATCGTAGAGGCAAAGATGTTATGATGTTATTGGTATCGAAGCTACGCAATGCTCGCTCATTAACGCGTGGCTCGCGGACTCCAAGGGTTATCGTAGAGGCAAAGATGTTATGATGTTATTGGTATCGAAGTTACGCAATGCTCGCTCATCAACGCGTGGCTGGCGGACTCCAAGGGTTATCGTAGAGGCAAAGATGTTATGATGTTATTGGTATCGAAGTTACGCAATGCTCGCTCATCAACGCGTGGCTGGCGGACTCCAAGGGTTATCATAGAGGCAAAGATGTTATGATGTTATTGGTATCGAAGTTACGCAATGCTCGCTCATCAACGCGTGGCTGGCGGACTCCAAGGGTTATCGTAGAGGCAAAGATGTTATGATGTTATTGGTATCGAAGTTACGCAGTGCTCGCTCATCAACGCGTGGCTGGCGGACTCCAAGGGTTATCGTAGAGGCAAAGATGTTATGATGTTATTGGTATCGAAGTTACGCAATGCTCGCTCATCAACGCGTGGCCGCGGACTCCAAGGGTTATCGTAGAGGCAAAGATGTTATGATGTTATTGGTATCGAAGTTACGCAATGCTCGCTCATCAACGCGTGGCTGGCGGACTCCAAGGGTTATCGTAGAGGCAAAGATGTTATGATGTTATTGGTATCGAAGTTACGCAATGCTCGCTCATCAACGCGTGGCTGGCGGACTCCAAGGGTTATCGTAGAGGCAAAGATGTTATGATGTTATTGGTATCGAAGTTACGCAATGCTCGCTCATCAACGCGTGGCTGGCGGACTCCAAGGGTTATCGTAGAGGCAAAGATGTAATGATGTTATTGGTATCGAAGTTACGCAGTGCTCGCTCATCAACGCGTGGCTGGCGGACTCCAAGGGTTATCGTAGAGGCAAAGATGTTATGATGTTATTGGTATCGAAGTTACGCAATGCTCGCTCATCAACGCGTGGCCGCGGACTCCAAGGGTTATCGTAGAGGTTAAGATGTTATGATGTTATTGGTATCGAAGTTACGCAATGCCCGCTCATCAACGCGTGGTTTGCGGACTCCAAGGGTTATCGTAGAGGCAAAGATGTTATGATGTTATTGGTATCGAAGTTACGCAATGCTCGCTCATCAACGCGTGGCTCGCGGACTCCAAGGGTTATCGTAGAGGCAAAGATGTTATGATGTTATTGGTATCGAAGTTACGCAATGCTCGCTCATCAACGCGTGGCCGCGGACTCCAAGGGTTATCGTAGAGGCAAAGATGTTATGATGTTATTGGTATCGAAGTTACGCAATGCTCGCTCATCAACGCGTGGCTGGCGGACTCCAAGGGTTATCGTAGAGGCAAAGATGTTATGATGTTATTGGTATCGAAGTTACGCAATGATCGCTCATCAACGCGTGGCTGGCGGACTCCAAGGGTTATCGTAGAGGCAAAGATGTTATGATGTTATTGGTATCGAAGTTACGCAATGCTCGCTCATCAACGCGTGGCTGGCGGACTCCAAGGGTTATCGTAGAGGCAAAGATGTTATGATGTTATTGGTATCGAAGTTACGCAATGCTCGCTCATCAACGCGTGGCTGGCGGACTCCAAGTGTTATCGTAGAGGTTAAGATGTTATGATGTTATTGGTATCGAAGTTACGCAATGATCGCTCATCAACGCGTGGCTGGCGGACTCCAAGGGTTATCGTAGAGGCAAAGATGTTATGATGTTATTGGTATCGAAGTTACGCAATGCTCGCTCATCAACGCGTGGCTCGCGGACTCCAAGGGTTATCGTAGAGGCAAAGATGTTATGATGTTATTGGTATCGAAGTTACGCAATGCTCGCTCATCAACGCGTGGCTGGCGGACTCCAAGGGTTATCGTAGAGGCAAAGATGTTATGATGTTATTGGTATCGAAGTTACGCAATGTTCGCTCATCAACGCGTGGCTGGCGGACTCCAAGGGTTATCGTAGAGGCAAAGATGTTATGATGTTATTGGTATCGAAGTTACGCAATGCTCGCTCATCAACACGTGGCTGGCGGACTCCAAGGGTTATCGTAGAGGCAAAGATGTTATGATGTTATTGGTATCGAAGTTACGCAATGCTCGCTCATCAACACGTGGCTGGCGGACTCCAAGGGTTATCGTAGAGGCAAAGATGTTATGATGTTATTGGTATCGAAGTTACGCAATGCTCGCTCATCAACGCGTGGCTGGCGGACTCCAAATGTTATCGTAGAGGCAAAGATGTTATGATGTTATTGGTATCGAAGTTACGCAGTGCTCAGTCATCAACGCGTGGCTCGCGGACTCCAAGGGTTATCGTAGAGGCAAAGATGTTATGATGTTATTGGTATCGAAGTTACGCAATGCTCGCTCTTCAACGCGTGGCTGGCGGACTCCAAGGGTTATCGTAGAGGCAAAGATGTTATGATGTTATTGGTATCGAAGTTACGCAATGCTCGCTCATCAACGCGTGGCTGGCGGACTCCAAGGGTTATCGTAGAGGCAAAGATGTTATGATGTTATTGGTATCGAAGTTACGCAATGCTCGCTCATCAACGCGTGGCTGGCGGACTCCAAGGGTTATCGTAGAGGCAAAGATGTTATGATGTTATTGGTATCGAAGTTACGCAATGCTCGCTCATCAACACGTGGCTGGCGGACTCCAAGGGTTATCGTAGAGGCAAAGATGTTATGATGTTATTAATATCGAAGTTACGCAATGCTCGCTCATCAACACGTGGCTGGCGGACTCCAAGGGTTATCGTAGAGGCAAAGATGTTATGATGTTATTGGTATCGAAGTTACGCAATGCTCGCTCATCAACGCGTGGCTGGCGGACTCTAAGGGTTATCGAAGAGGCAAAGATGTTATGATGTTATTGGTATCGAAGCTACGCAATGCTCGCTCATCAACGCGTGGCGGCGGACTCCAAGGGTTATCGTAGAGGTTAAGATGTTATGATGTTATTGGTATCGAAGCTACGCAATGCTCGCTCATCAACGCGTGGCTCGCGGACTCCAAGGGTTATCGTAGAGGCAAAGATGTTATGATGTTATTGGTATCGAAGTTACGCAATGCTCGCTCATCAACGCGTGGCTGGCGGACTCCAAGGGTTATCGTAGAGGCAAAGATGTTATGATGTTATTGGTATCGAAGTTACGCAATGCTCGCTCATCAACGCGTGGCTGGCGGACTCCAAGGGTTATCGTAGAGGCAAAGATGTTATGATGTTATTGGTATCGAAGTTACGCAATGTTCGCTCATCAACGCGTGGCTGGCGGACTCCAAGGGTTATCGTAGAGGCAAAGATGTTATGATGTTATTGGTATCGAAGTTACGCAATGCTCGCTCATCAACACGTGGCTGGCGGACTCCAAGGGTTATCGTAGAGGCAATGATGTTATGATGTTATTGGTATCGAAGTTACGCAATGCTCGCTCATCAACACGTGGCTGGCGGACTCCAAGGGTTATCGTAGAGGCAAAGATGTTATGATGTTATTGGTATCGATGTTACGCAATGCTCGCTCATCAACGCGTGGCTGGCGGACTCCAAATGTTATCGTAGAGGCAAAGATGTTATGATGTTATTGGTATCGAAGTTACGCAGTGCTCAGTCATCAACGCGTGGCTCGCGGACTCCAAGGGTTATCGTAGAGGCAAAGATGTTATGATGTTATTGGTATCGAAGTTACGCAATGCTCGCTCTTCAACGCGTGGCTGGCGGACTCCAAGGGTTATCGTAGAGGCAAAGATGTTATGATGTTATTGGTATCGAAGTTACGCAATGCTCGCTCATCAACGCGTGGCTGGCGGACTCCAAGGGTTATCGAAGAGGCAAAGATGTTATGATGTTATTGGTATCGAAGTTACGCAATGCTCGCTCATCAACGCGTGGCTGGCGGACTCCAAGGGTTATCGTAGAGGCAAAGATGTTATGATGTTATTGGTATCGAAGTTACGCAATGCTCGCTCATCAACACGTGGCTGGCGGACTCCAAGGGTTATCGTAGAGGCAAAGATGTTATGATGTTATTGGTATCGAAGTTACGCAATGCTCGCTCATCAACACGTGGCTGGCGGACTCCAAGGGTTATCGTAGAGGCAAAGATGTTATGATGTTATTGGTATCGAAGTTACGCAATGCTCGCTCATCAACGCGTGGCTGGCGGACTCTAAGGGTTATCGAAGAGGCAAAGATGTTATGATGTTATTGGTATCGAAGCTACGCAATGCTCGCTCATCAACGCGTGGCGGCGGACTCCAAGGGTTTACGTAGAGGTTAAGATGTTATGATGTTATTGGTATCGAAGCTACGCAATGCTCGCTCATCAACGCGTGGCTGGCGGACTCCAAGGGTTATCGTAGGGGCAAAGATGTTATGATGTTATTGGTATCGAAGCTACGCAATGCTCGATCATCAACGCGTGGCTCGCGGACTCCAAGGGTTATCGTAGGGGCAAAGATGTTATGATGTTATTGGTATCGAAGCTACGCAATGCTCGCTCATCAACGCGTGGCTGGCGGACTCCAAGGGTTATCGTAGAGGCAAAGATGTTATGATGTTATTGGTATCGAAGTTACGCAATGCTCGCTCATCAACGCGTGGCTGGCGGACTCCAAGGGTTATTGTAGAGGCAAAGATGTTATGATGTTATTGGTATCGAAGTTACGCAATGCTCGCTCATCAACGCGTGGCTGGCGGACTCCAAGGGTTATTGTAGAGGCAAAGATGTTATGATGTTATTGGTATCGAAGTTACGCAATGCTCGCTCATCAACGCGTGGCTGGTGGACTCCAAGGGTTATCGTAGAGGCAAAGATGTTATGATGTTATTGGTATCGAAGTTACGCAATGCTCGCTCATCAACGCGTGGCTGGCGGACTCCAAGGGTTATCGTAGAGGCAAAGATGTTATAATGTTATTGGTATCGAAGTTACGCAATGCTCGCTCATCAACGCGTGGTTGGCGGACTCCAAGGGTTATCGTAGAGGCAAAGATGTTATGATGTTATTGGTATCGAAGTTACGCAATGCTCGCTCATCAACGCGTGGCCGCGGACTCCAAGGGTTATCGTAGAGGCAAAGATGTTATAATGTTATTGGTATCGAAGTTACGCAATGCTCGCTCATCAACGCGTGGTTGGCGGACTCCAAGGGTTATCGTAGAGGCAAAGATGTTATGATGTTATTGGTATCGAAGTTACGCAATGCTCGCTCATCAACGCGTGGCCGCGGACTCCAAGGGTTATCGTAGAGGCAAAGATGTTATGATGTTATTGGTATCGAAGTTACGCAATGCTCGCTCATCAACACGTGGCTGGCGGACTCCAAGGGTTATCGTAGAGGCAAAGATGTTATGATGTTATTGGTATTGAAGTTACGCAATGCACGCTCATCAACGCGTGGCTGGCGGACTCCAAGGGTTATCGTAGAGGCAAAGATGTTATGATGTTATTGGTATCGAAGTTACGCAATGCTCGCTCATCAACGCGTGGCTGGCGGACTCCAAGGGTTATCGTAGAGGCAAAGATGTTATGATGTTATTGGTATCGAAGTTACGCAATGCTCGCTCATCAACGCGTGGCTGGCGGACTCCAAGGGTTATCGTAGAGGCAAAGATGTTATGATGTTATTGGTATCGAAGTTACGCAATGCTCGCTCATCAACGCGTGGCTAGCGGACTCCAAGGGTTATCGTAGAGGCAAAGATGTTATGATGTTATTGGTATCGAAGTTACGCAATGATCGCTCATCAACGCGTGGCTAGCGGACTCCAAGGGTTATCGTAGAGGCAAAGATGTTATGATGTTATTGGTATCGAAGTTACGCAATGCTCGCTCATCAACGCGTGGCTGGCGGACTCCAAGGGTTATCGTAGAGGCAAAGATGTTATGATGTTATTGGTATCGAAGCTACGCAATGCTCGCTCATCAACGCGTGGCTGCGGACTCCAAGGGTTATCGTAGAGGCAAAGATGTTATGATGTTATTGGTATCGAAGTTACGCAATGCTCGCTCATCAACGCGTGGCTCGCGGACTTCAAGGGTTATCGTAGAGGCAAAGATGTTATGATGTTATTGGTACCGAAGTTACGCAATGCTCGCTCATCAACGCGTGGCTGGCGGACTCCAAGGGTTATCGTAGAGGCAAAGATGTTATGATGTTATTGGTATCGAAGTTACGCAATGCTCGCTCATCAACGCGTGGCTGGCGGACTTTAAGGGTTATCGTAGAGGCAAAGATGTTATGATGTTATTGGTATCGAAGCTACGCAATGCTCGCTCATCAACGCGTGGCTGGCGGACTCCAAGGGTTATCGTAGATGTTATGATGTTATGATGTTATTGGTATCGAAGTTACGCAATGCTCGCTCATCAACGCGTGGCTGGCGGACTCCAAGGGTTATCGTAGAGGCAAAGATGTTATGATGTTATTGGTATCGAAGCTACGCAATGCTCGCTCATCAACGCGTGGCCGCGGACTCCAAGGGTTATCGAAGAGGCAAAGATGTTATGATGTTATTGGTATCGAAGTTACGCAATGCTCGCTCATCAACGCGTGGCCGCGGACTCCAAGGGTTATCGTAGAGGCAAAGATGTTATGATGTTATTGGTATCGAAGTTACGCAATGCTCGCTCATCAACGCGTGGCTCGCGGACTCCAAGGGTTATCGTAGAGGCAAAGATGTTATGATGTTATTGGTATCGAAGTTACGCAATGCTCGCTCATCAACGCGTGGCTCGCGGACTCCAAGGGTTATCGTAGAGGCAAAGATGTTATGATGTTTTTGGTATCGAAGCTACGCAATGCTCGCTCATCAACGCGTGGCTGGCGGACTTTAAGGGTTATCGTAGAGGCAAAGATGTTATGATGTTATTGGTATCGAAGCTACGCAATGCTCGCTCATCAACGCGTGGCTGGCGGACTCCAAGGGTTATCGTAGAGGCAAAGATGTTATGATGTTATTGGTATCGAAGTTACGCAATGCTCGCTCATCAACGCGTGGCTGGCGGACTCCAAGGGTTATCGTAGAGGCAAAGATGTTATGATGTTATTGGTATCGAAGTTACGCAATGCTCGCTCATCAACGCGTGGCTGGCGGACTCCAAGGGTTATCGTAGAGGCAAAGATGTTATGATGTTATTGGTATCGAAGTTACGCAATGCTCGCTCATCAACGCGTGGCTGGCGGACTCTAAGGGTTATCGTAGAGGCAAAGATGTTATGATGTTATTGGTATCGAAGTTACGCAATGCTCGCTCATCATCGCGTGGCTCGCGGACTCCAAGCGTTATCGTAGGGGCAAAGATGTTATGATGTTATTGGTATCGAAGCTACGCAATGCTCGCTCATCAACGCGTGGCTGGCGGACACTAAGGGTTATCGTAGAGGCAAAGATGTTATGATGTTATTGGTATCGAAGTTACGCAATGCTCGCTCATCAACGCGTGGCCGCGGACTCCAAGGGTTATCGTAGGGGCAAAGATGTTATGATGTTATTGGTATCGAAGTTACGCAAAGCTCGCTCATCAACGCGTGGCTGGCGGACTCCAAGGGTTATTGTAGAGGCAAAGATGTTATAGTGTTATAGGTATCGAAGTTACGCAATGCTCGCTCATCAACGCGTGGCTGGCGGACTCTAAGGGTTATCGTAGATGTTATGATGTTATGATGTTATTGGTATCGAAGTTACGCAGTGCTCGCTCATCAACGCGTGGCTCGCGGACTCCAAGGGTTATCGTAGAGGCAAAGATGTTATGATGTTATTGGTATCGAAGCTACGCAATGCTCGCTCATCAACGCGTGGCCGCGGACTCCAAGGGTTATCGTAGAGGCAAAGATGTTATGATGTTATTGGTATTGAAGTTACGCAATGCTCGCTCATCAACGCGTGGCTGGCGGACTCCAAGGGTTATCGTAGAGGCAAAGATGTTATGATGTTATTGGTATTGAAGTTACGCAATGCTCGCTCATCAACGCGTGGCTGGCGGACTCCAAGGGTTATCGTAGAGGCAAAGATGTTATGATGTTATTGGTATCGAAGCTACGCAATGCTCGCTCATCAACGCGTGGCTCGCGGACTCCAAGGGTTATCGTAGAGGCAAAGATGTTATGATGTTATTGGTATCGAAGCTACGCAATGCTCGCTCATCAACGCGTGGCTCGCGACTCCAAGGGTTATCGTAGAGGCAAAGATGTTATGATGTTATTGGTTTCGAAGTTACGCAATGCTCGCTCATCAACGCGTGGCTGGCGGACTCCAAGGGTTATTGTAGAGGTGTGAGTGTCTCGATCACATAGTTCAATTGTGAAGAACATTTAGATGGTCTAATTGAGTGTCGCAAATTCATTCAAAATCAAGGACAATCAAGTCACAAACCACCTCATAACATTTTGGAAGAGATTTGAGTGTTGACGGGGAATGTAGCATGTCTTACCATAAAAAAATCTTTTCCAATACTGTTTGAGCTGTGATATTCCCTGATCTTGAAAGGCCTTGATGACCGTGCAACACTCAATGTCAATGAAAATTGTTCTTTGAGATTGTCTCGCTTATTCGGCGGTATCTTATACAATAATGCCACAAATAAATGGGTAGATACTTGAAACTAGCGCCCCTACGAGAACCCTTCTAGTCCGCGAATGTAAAGATATTCCACATGCCCTAATAAAGCGTAACGGCTTCTGGGTCAATACTTTGTGATCTACATACTGTAACCACTCTGTAAAAATGGATAATAAACTGAAACTGAAACTGAATGCCCTCCCTCGTATCTCAAGGAGAAGGATTGCCTCTGCGACTGCGCAATGGCAGCTCACAGCATCTCTGGTCCCGGTTCGATGCTCGGCGAGATGATCTGATCGCATTCCTCCTGACAATGACAAGGTCACGTGACATCATTTCATGGACCAGGTGACTCAGCACAAGGAGATATTCTAACATTGTGCTGGATTCGCGCATTCTTATTTCATTCGAGATTCTAGATGTGTTATACCTACAGTCAAGCACTCTTCAATCTCTTCAATCTCTAAGCAAATCCATCCGCAATGTAAAACTGCTATTAGATTATCAATTTCATAACTACGAAGTAAAAAATAATTAACGTAGTAATTTTTGAGTCAATCTTAGCTACAAAACATAACTTATACATACATATATTTGTGCGTGGCAAATCTGGAAAAAAAGAGATAGTTCTCTATCTTGAGAATATCTATTTATCTATCTTATCTTATCTTATCTTATCTTATCTTATCTGATCTATTCTCGATCTATCTTGAGGAGGCGTTGGGAAGGCGTTGGGAAGGAGGAAGTTGACCTCCCAGGTCGATGGAGCAGTAGAAATGTTTAATTGTTCTGAATTGAATTGAATTGATTTGTCTCGCGACTGAGAGAATCCTCAGTCAGGACCGAATGAGTCCAGTGCTTTAGCGCCTGAGCCAACCAGCCTCCTATCATTCAACTTCTGAAGAGAGTAAAAACACATTTAATTTCATACGAAGAAAGATGAAATGAAATTTATCCTTAGCATGTCAACATTTTAATTATGAAACAGAATACTAATTTACTGATAATAGACGCAATAACCTCCCTTTGCATTCCTTTCTTACGGAATGACAAGTAATTATTTAAGTTTAATCTCGAACTGTCAGGATCTTTAGAGCTCATTCTTCCTGGTTTCTCGTTCAAAGCCTAGAGAAACGCCCATGAATTGATTAGTATTTCACCAGCCATGTCCCCGCAATGAAGATGACGTCACGGGCAGGTCAAGTGCAGGTCAGAGGTCACGTGGACCTCAAGCAGAGCACCGAGTTGTCTGCTTCATGCGCGCGCTCCTCGCTCCGAGAAGAATAGCCGCGCCTTCGACACAACATTTCTAAATATAATATACACGATTCAGACGAGATGTTTTAGGAGGAAGGATCGCCAAAGAGATCCCGCCATTGATAACATTGTGTCCGTCTCGTTGTAACGGGCGCGGGGAGGCCCGTACCTTTTGGGGGCCCGAACATTCATCACCTGATGTGCATTTACTAAAAGTAAATCTTATATTTCTGGAAATATATTAAATATTAATTCAGTGTATAATACAAATCGAGGGGGTCGTGTGCTACATGATAATCAAATTTTCTCATTACATCACTTTGTAAAGTGACTAATAAAGATACTTGTGTGACTTAATTTGTATGTTTGGTGATAAGAGCCCAACAATCTGAGAAGTTAAAATATCAGCTGAAAAGTTAACAAAATAAATCATTATTTTGTATGAAAATCTCGCGGGATATAGGTTCACCAATTTTTAGTAAATTGAATTTTATTTGAAACAAATGAGTTGTCAGATTGCAATTGATATACCACAAGTGTCTAGAGCAAAATCATTACATTCTGAAGAGTGAGATCAAAAGCTTTGCTATGCGATGAATCGTCCTTTAGCATGGAGAGTTCAATGCCGTGTAGACGCTGGTAAAATTAACAATATTACCAACAGGCAAAGTAGAAAATAAAATTGAACTTTCTGAAATTATAATATTTAACAGATTAATTAATAGATATTATTGATTAATAATTAGTTTAAGGATTTTAAGTATATTTACAGTGTTTTTATTTGTTATAAAAATCAAATTTTGTTGCCTTTTTCCCATACGAAATATATAAACTAGGAAAACGCTCTGTGAAACGCGTTGATGAGCGAGCACGGATACGCTCAACACCTCGAACCGAAATTCTGCGTCTATCAAAAATATTATTAAAAGCCAATAATTCTTGAATTTTTCACAGACTTGTTTAAAAATCTCCAAATATCACTCAAATATTAGTCCCAATAACCTTGCCAAGTTTTAAGTTGATCGATTGAACCTTTATAATTGAACTACGTTCCCAGTAAATATTCAAAAATCACAGAACCTCTTTCAAAAAATATACCTGGGACCACTCATACGATATAAGTGTGTACACAATATCAGATCGATCTGTTATGATATGTTGAACGGTAATTATTAGTTTCATATGCGTTTAAAAGTTTTTGCTCAACTACCTTGGATTAGAACTGAAGAGTCAAAGTAGCCGTGATCAACATTTTCGAGAAATTTGACAGCCAACACGCAAAATGTCCGTAAAATGTCAATTACTTTTGGATTTAAACACAGTATAGTCTGAAAGTAGTCAAAAAGACAGATTATGTTGGTCCCAATGACCATGCAACGTTTTAAGTTGACATTAAATAATTTTTTTAATTTTAACCAATGGGGTGATTTGGATGAAATTTTGTTTGATTGGGTAAAATGTTGGTCGTAATGACTTATCAAAATTTCAAATTGAATGGGCTAACCAATCGAAAGATATTTTTTTTTAAATTTGAACCAATCACAGGATCCCTTTCAAAAACGATCCCAGAGACCGCATGGATCACGTTAGTACGTGTGCAAAATTTCAGATCGATTGGTTGTGCGGTTTGACCTCGGCAGTGCAGACAAAAAAAAAAAAACACAGAGAAAGTGCCTTATGAGTACCGTGGTGACGCTCGCTACGCTCGCTCAATTATTAAATAAAATAAAATAAATTAATCAACAAACCATAGGGCAACATAAGGCAACAATAACAAATTTAAAAGTGTTAAAATCAATATTATTTACATCTACATTATTTGGTACTATAACCAACCAATTGTAAGTGGACTGAATTCTTTCAAAACAAGAGCACATATTTAAAGCGTCTATTCTACTCCGTGGCGGCGTAACAATTTCTATATTATTTCTTGTTCTCGATGGAACCTTAAAATTAATTCACGGAGCAAGTCAATATCAGTATACAATAATGATTTAGAATTTAGTGTAAAAAATGACATGATATTTGCCTCCTCAAATGAACAGTTGTCAAACAAAACCTGTATCGTCATAATATAGCAAGATCATGGGGAGTTCAATGCAAGTGTAGACGCCATCCATCACACCACAATATGTTCTCGTTTACTGCATGTTATGATCCAACTAGGAAAACGCTCAATATTAGTACAACGCGTTGAAAATCGAGCCTTCGTATTGAATGCGAATTCATGTGCGTGTGCAATTTGTTCCTCTATATACAGACCTTGAGAACCGTCTGAAAGGTAATCCAACGAATTCGTAAAAGAAGCAGATAAAATATATAAAATTAATTTGGTCCGGTACACCCGACAAATCATAAAATGGCATTTGAAAGAAATGGACTGTCTTAAAAAATTAGAAGGCATCATCCGATGAAGTCTATGGTATCTTCGTCATCTAACTTGTAAATGAGCTGTGATTTCATTGATAATAACAAGGATTGATTATCAAGGAACTTGACTAACAAACAATACGTTTTGATCAAATACCGTTTTATGATTTGTTGAGTGTACATTTTTGACAAATATTTCAAAACAAACATAAATATATGAGTAAAATGTCAATAACTCTTGATAAAGGTCATAACAAATAATGTCTGAAATTTAAAAATCAGATCAAATATTGGTCACAATGAAAATTAAAAAATTTGATAATGATCGGTCTATAACGATTCCAAAACTTCATTTTCACAAAAAGTTTCTTTTAGAGTTAAATGCATGTATAGACGCTTGGTATCGTCCTATTGAGTAGCATGGAGAGTTGAATGCAGTATAGACGCTAGGTATCGTCCTATTGAGTAGCATGGAGAGTTGAATGCAAGTATAGACGCTTGGTATCGTCCTATTGAGTAGCATGGAGAGTTGAATGCAAGTATAGACGCTTGGTATCGTCCTATTGAGTAGCATGGAGAGTTGAATGCAAGTATAGACGCTTGGTATCGTCCTATTGAGTAGCATGGAGAGTTGAATGCAAGTATAGACGCTTGGTATCGTCCTATTGAATAGCATAGAGAGTTGAATGCAAGTATAGACGCTTGGTATCGTCCTATTGAGTAGCATGGAGAGTTGAATGCAAGTATAGACGCTTGGTATCGTCCTATTGAGTAGCATGGAGAGTTGAATGCAAGTATAGACGCTTGGTATCGTCCTATTGAGTAGCATGGAGAGTTGAATGCAAGTATAGACGCTTGGTATCGTCCTATTGAGTAGCATGGAGAGTTGAATGCAAGTATAGACGCTTGGTATCGTCCTATTGAGTAGCATGGAGAGTTGAATGCAAGTATAGACGCTTGGTATCGTCCTATTGAGTAGCATGGAGAGTTGAATGCAAGTATAGACGCTTGGTATCGTCCTATTGAGTAGCATGGAGAGTTGAATGCAAGTGTAGACGCTTGGTATCGTCCTATTGAGTAGCATGGAGAGTTGAATGCAAGTATAGACGCTTGGTATCGTCCTATTAAGTAGCATGGAGAGTTGAATGCAAGTGTAGACGCTTGGTATCGTCCTATTGAATAGCATGGAGAGTTGAATAAAAGTATATAGACGCTTGGTATCGTCCTATTGAGTAGCATGGAGAGTTAAATGCAAGTATAGACGCTTGGTATCGTCCTATTGAATAGCATGGAGAGTTGAATGCAAGTATAGACGCTTGGTATCGTCCTATTGAATAGCATGGAGAGTTAAATGCAAGTATAGACGCTTGGTATCGTCCTATTGAGTAGCATGGAGAGTTGAATGCAAGTATAGACGCTTGGTATCGTCCTATTGAGTAGCATGGAGAGTTGAATGCATGTATAGACGCTTGGTATCGTCCTATTAAGTAGCATGGAGAGTTGAATGCAAGTATAGACGCTTGGTATCGTCCTATTGAGTAGCATGGAGAGTTGAATGCAAGTATAGACGCTTGGTATCGTCCTATTGAGTAGCATGGAGAGTTAAATGCAAGTAAAGACGCTTGGTATCGTCCTATTGAATAGCATGGAGAGTTGAATGCAAGTATAGACGCTTGGTATCGTTCTATTGAATAGCATGGAGAGTTGAATGCAAGTATAGACGCTTGGTATCGTCCTATTGAATAGCATGGAGAGTTGAATGCAAGTATAGACGCTTGGTATCGTTCTATTGAATAGCATGGAGAGTTGAATGCAAGTATAGACGCTTGGTATCGTCCTATTGAATAGCATGGAGAGTTGAATGCAAGTATAGACGCTTGGTATCGTCCTATTGAGTAGCATGGAGAGTTGAATGCAAGTATAGACGCTTGGTATCGTCCTATTGAGTAGCATGTAGAGTTGAATGCAAGTATAGACGCTTGGTATCGTCCTATTGAGTAGCATGGAGAGTTGAATGCAAGTATAGACGCTTGGTATCATCCTATTGAATAGCATGGAGAGTTGAATGCAAGTATAGACGCTTGGTATCGTCCTATTGAGTAGCATGGAGAGTTGAATGCAAGTATAGACGCTTGGTATCGTCCTATTGAGTAGCATGGAGAGTTGAATGAATGTATAGACGCTTGGTATCGTCCTATTGAATAGCATGGAGAGTTGAATGCAAGTATAGACGCTTGGTATCGTCCTATTGAGTAGCATGGAGAGTTGAATGCAAGTAAAGACGCTTGGTATCGTCCTATTGAGTAGCATGGAGAGTTGAATGCATGTATAGACGCTTGGTATCGTCCTATTGAGTAGCATGGAGAGTTGAATGCAAGTATAGACGCTTGGTATCGTCCTATTGAGTAGCATGGAGAGTTGAATGCAAGTATAGACGCTTGGTATCGTCCTATTGAGTAGCATGGAGAGTTGAATGCAAGTATAGACGCTTTGTATCGTCCTATTGAGTAGCATGGAGAGTTGAATGCAAGTATAGACGCTTGGTATCGTCCTATTGAGTAGCATGGAGAGTTGAATGCAAGTATAGACGCTTGGTATCGTCCTATTGAATAGCATGGAGAGTTGAATGCAAGTATAGACGCTTGGTATCGTCCTATTGAGTAGCATGGAGAGTTGAATGCAAGTATAGACGCTTGGTATCGTCCTATTGAGTAGCATGGAGAGTTGAATGCAAGTTTAGACGCTTGGTATCGTCCTATTGAAAAGCATGGAGAGTTGAATGCAAGTATAGACGCTTGGTATCGTCCTATTGAGTAGCATGGAGAGTTGAATGCAAGTATAGACGCTTGGTATCGTCCTATTGAATAGCATGGAGAGTTGAATGCAAGTATAGACGCTTGGTATCGTCCTATTGAGTAGCATGGAGAGTTAAATGCAAGTATAGACGCTTGGTATCGTCCTATTGAATAGCATAGAGAGTTGAATGCAAGTATAGACGCTTGGTATCGTCCTATTGAGTAGCATGGAGAGTTAAATGCAAGTATAGACGCTTGGTATCGTCCTATTGAGTAGCATGGAGAGTTGAATGCAAGTATCGACGCTTGGTATCGTCCTATTGAGTAGCATGGAGAGTTGAATGCAAGTACAGAAGCTTGTTATCGTCCTATTGAATAGCATGGAGAGTTGAATGCAAGTATAGACGCTTGGTATCGTCCTATTGAGTAGCATGGAGAGTTGAATGCAAGTATAGACGCTTGGTATCGTCCTATTGAATAGCATGGAGAGTTGAATGCAAGTATAGACGCTTGGTATCGTCCTATTGAATAGCATGGAGAGTTGAATGCAAGTATAGACGCTTGGTATCGTCCTATTGAGTAGCATGGAGAGTTGAATGCAAGTATAGACGCTTGGTATCGTCCTATTGAATAGCATGGAGAGTTGAATGCAAGTATAGACGCTTGGTATCGTCCTATTGAGTAGCATGGAGAGTTGAATGCAAGTATAGACGCTTGGTATCGTCCTATTGAATAGCATGGAGAGTTGAATGCAAATATAGACGCTTGCTATCGTCCTTTTGAATAGCATGGAGAGTTAAATGCAAGTATAGACGCTTGGTATCGTCCTATTGAGTAGCATGGAGAGTTGAATGCAAGTATAGACGCTTGGTATCGTCCTATTGAGTAGCATGGAGAGTTGAATGCAAGTATAGACGCTTGTATTGTCCTATTGAATAGCATGGAGAGTTGAATGCAAGTATAGAGGCTTGGTATCGTCCTATTGAATAGCATGGAGAGTTGAATGCAAGTATAGACGCTTGGTATCGTCTTATTGAATAGCATGGAGAGTTGAATGCAAGTATAGACGCTTGGTATCGTCCTATTGAGTAGCATGGAGAGTTGAATGCAAGTATAGACGCTTGTTATCGTCCTATTGAATAGCATGGAGAGTTGAATGCAAGTATAGACGCTTGGTATCGTCCTATAGAATAGCATGGAGAGTTAAATGCAAGTATAGACGCTTGGTATCGTCCTATTGAATAGCGTGGAGAGTTGAATGCAAGTATAGACGCTTGGTATCGTCCTATTGAGTAGCATGGAGAGTTGAATGAATGTATGGACGCTTGGTATCGTCCTATTGAGTAGCATGGAGAGTTGAATGCAAGTATAGACGCTTGGTATCGTCCTATTGAATAGCATGGAGAGTTGAATGCAAGTATAGACGCTTGGTATCGTCCTATTGAGTAGCATGGAGAGTTGAATGCAAGTATAGACGCTTGGTATCGTCCTATTGAATAGCATGGAGAGTTGAATGCAAGTATAGACGCTTGGTATCGTCCTATTGAATAGCATGGAGAGTTGAATGCAAGTATAGACGCTTGGTATCGTCCTATTGAATAGCATGGAGAGTTGAATGCAAGTATAGACGCTTGGTATCGTCCTATTGAGTAGCATGGAGAGTTGATATCAAGTATAGACGCTTGGTATCGTCCTATTGAGTAGCATGGAGAGTTGAATGCAAGTATATACGCTTGGTATCGTCCTATTGAGTAGCATGGAGAGTTGAATGCAAGTGTAGACGCTTGGTATCGTCCTATTGAGTAGCATGGAGAGTTGAATGCAAGTATAGACGCTTGGTATCGTCCTATTAAGTAGCATGGAGAGTTGAATGCAAGTGTAGACGCTTGGTATCGTCCTATTGAATAGCATGGAGAGTTGAATAAAAGTATATAGACGCTTGGTATCGTCCTATTGAATAGCATGGAGAGTTGAATGCAAGTATAGACGCTTGGTATCGTCCTATTGAGTAGCATGGAGAGTTGAATGCAAGTATAGACGCTTGGTATCGTCCTATTGAATAGCATGGAGAGTTGAATGCAAGTATAGACGCTTGGTATCGTCCTATTGAATAGCATGGAGAGTTAAATGCAAGTATAGATGCTTGGTATCGTCCTATTGAGTAGCATGGAGAGTTGAATGCAAGTATAGACGCTTGGTATCGTCCTATTGAGTAGCATGGAGAGTTGAATGCATGTATAGACGCTTGGTATCGTCCTATTAAGTAGCATGGAGAGTTGAATGCAAGTATAGACGCTTGGTATCGTCCTATTGAGTAGCATGGAGAGTTGAATGCAAGTATAGACGCTTGGTATCGTCCTATTGAGTAGCATGGAGAGTTAAATGCAAGTAAAGACGCTTGGTATCGTCCTATTGAATAGCATGGAGAGTTGAATGCAAGTATAGACGCTTGGTATCGTTCTATTGAATAGCATGGAGAGTTGAATGCAAGTATAGACGCTTGGTATCGTCCTATTGAATAGCATGGAGAGTTGAATGCAAGTATAGACGCTTGGTATCGTTCTATTGAATAGCATGGAGAGTTGAATGCAAGTATAGACGCTTGGTATCGTCCTATTGAATAGCATGGAGAGTTGAATGCAAGTATAGACGCTTGGTATCGTCCTATTGAGTAGCATGGAGAGTTGAATGCAAGTATAGACGCTTGGTATCGTCCTATTGAGTAGCATGTAGAGTTGAATGCAAGTATAGACGCTTGGTATCGTCCTATTGAGTAGCATGGAGAGTTGAATGCAAGTATAGACGCTTGGTATCATCCTATTGAATAGCATGGAGAGTTGAATGCAAGTATAGACGCTTGGTATCGTCCTATTGAGTAGCATGGAGAGTTGAATGCAAGTATAGACGCTTGGTATCGTCCTATTGAGTAGCATGGAGAGTTGAATGAATGTAAAGACGCTTGGTATCGTCCTATTGAATAGCATGGAGAGTTGAATGCAAGTATAGACGCTTGGTATCGTCCTATTGAGTAGCATGGAGAGTTGAATGCAAGTAAAGACGCTTGGTATCGTCCTATTGAGTAGCATGGAGAGTTGAATGCATGTATAGACGCTTGGTATCGTCCTATTGAGTAGCATGGAGAGTTGAATGCAAGTATAGACGCTTGGTATCGTCCTATTGAGTAGCATGGAGAGTTGAATGCAAGTATAGACGCTTGGTATCGTCCTATTGAGTAGCATGGAGAGTTGAATGCAAGTATAGACGCTTTGTATCGTCCTATTGAGTAGCATGGAGAGTTGAATGCAAGTATAGACGCTTGGTATCGTCCTATTGAGTAGCATGGAGAGTTGAATGCAAGTATAGACGCTTGGTATCGTCCTATTGAATAGCATGGAGAGTTGAATGCAAGTATAGACGCTTGGTATCGTCCTATTGAGTAGCATGGAGAGTTGAATGCAAGTATAGACGCTTGGTATCGTCCTATTGAGTAGCATGGAGAGTTGAATGCAAGTTTAGACGCTTGGTATCGTCCTATTGAAAAGCATGGAGAGTTGAATGCAAGTATAGACGCTTGGTATCGTCCTATTGAGTAGCATGGAGAGTTGAATGCAAGTATAGACGCTTGGTATCGTCCTATTGAATAGCATGGAGAGTTGAATGCAAGTATTGACGCTTGGTATCGTCCTATTGAGTAGCATGGAGAGTTGAATGCAAGTATAGACGCTTGGTATCGTCCTATTGAATAGCATAGAGAGTTGAATGCAAGTATAGACGCTTGGTATCGTCCTATTGAGTAGCATGGAGAGTTGAATGCAAGTATAGACGCTTGGTATCGTCCTATTGAGTAGCATGGAGAGTTGAATGCAAGTATCGACGCTTGGTATCGTCCTATTGAGTAGCATGGAGAGTTGAATGCAAGTATAGACGCTTTGTATCGTCCTATTGAGTAGCATGGAGAGTTGAATGCAAGTATAGACGCTTGGTATCGTCCTATTGAGTAGCATGGAGAGTTGAATGCAAGTATAGACGCTTGGTATCGTCCTATTGAATAGCATGGAGAGTTGAATGCAAGTATAGACGCTTGGTATCGTCCTATTGAGTAGCATGGAGAGTTGAATGCAAGTATAGACGCTTGGTATCGTCCTATTGAGTAGCATGGAGAGTTGAATGCAAGTTTAGACGCTTGGTATCGTCCTATTGAAAAGCATGGAGAGTTGAATGCAAGTATAGACGCTTGGTATCGTCCTATTGAGTAGCATGGAGAGTTGAATGCAAGTATAGACGCTTGGTATCGTCCTATTGAATAGCATGGAGAGTTGAATGCAAGTATAGACGCTTGGTATCGTCCTATTGAGTAGCATGGAGAGTTAAATGCAAGTATAGACGCTTGGTATCGTCCTATTGAATAGCATAGAGAGTTGAATGCAAGTATAGACGCTTGGTATCGTCCTATTGAGTAGCATGGAGAGTTAAATGCAAGTATAGACGCTTGGTATCGTCCTATTGAGTAGCATGGAGAGTTGAATGCAAGTATCGACGCTTGGTATCGTCCTATTGAGTAGCATGGAGAGTTGAATGCAAGTACAGAAGCTTGTTATCGTCCTATTGAATAGCATGGAGAGTTGAATGCAAGTATAGACGCTTGGTATCGTCCTATTGAGTAGCATGGAGAGTTGAATGCAAGTATAGACGCTTGGTATCGTCCTATTGAATAGCATGGAGAGTTGAATGCAAGTATAGACGCTTGGTATCGTCCTATTGAATAGCATGGAGAGTTGAATGCAAGTATAGACGCTTGGTATCGTCCTATTGAGTAGCATGGAGAGTTGAATGCAAGTATAGACGCTTGGTATCGTCCTATTGAATAGCATGGAGAGTTGAATGCAAGTATAGACGCTTGGTATCGTCCTATTGAGTAGCATGGAGAGTTGAATGCAAGTATAGACGCTTGGTATCGTCCTATTGAATAGCATGGAGAGTTGAATGCAAATATAGACGCTTGCTATCGTCCTTTTGAATAGCATGGAGAGTTAAATGCAAGTATAGACGCTTGGTATCGTCCTATTGAGTAGCATGGAGAGTTGAATGCAAGTATAGACGCTTGGTATCGTCCTATTGAGTAGCATGGAGAGTTGAATGCAAGTATAGACGCTTGTATTGTCCTATTGAATAGCATGGAGAGTTGAATGCAAGTATAGAGGCTTGGTATCGTCCTATTGAATAGCATGGAGAGTTGAATGCAAGTATAGACGCTTGGTATCGTCTTATTGAATAGCATGGAGAGTTGAATGCAAGTATAGACGCTTGGTATCGTCCTATTGAGTAGCATGGAGAGTTGAATGCAAGTATAGACGCTTGGTATCGTCCTATTGAGTAGCATGGAGAGTTGAATGCAAGTATAGACGCTTGGTATCGTCCTATTGAGTAGCATGGAGAGTTGATATCAAGTATAGACGCTTGGTATCGTCCTATTGAGTAGCATGGAGAGTTGAATGCAAGTATATACGCTTGGTATCGTCCTATTGAGTAGCATGGAGAGTTGAATGCAAGTATAGACGCTTGGTATCGTCCTATTGAATAGCATGGAGAGTTGAATGCAAGTATAGACGCTTGGTATCGTCCTATTGAATAGCATGGAGAGTTGAATGCAAGTATAGACGCTTGGTATCGTCCTATTGAATAGCATGGAGAGTTGACTGCAAGTATAGACGCTTGGTATCGTCCTATTGAATAGCATGAGAGTTGAATGCAAGTGTAGACGCCATCATTCACAGCACATGCTCTGGCTGCATGAACTGCATATTATAATCTAATAATATCTATGGGCAGTAACAGGTTCCGAGAGCCATGTGGTCTGCTGACCCAATAGCATAGAGCATGCATATGGCGAGGATGTGTGGGCATCCAGAGGTCATCGCCCTCGCGTGCATGCAGTCACGTGGAAGACAGATTTCAACACTTCACACAATCACTTGGGCTTGTTTTTTCTCCCTGTCTCATTTAAGAGGAAGACCCCCCTTAACCCGCCAAAATTTAGATTGTGACCGTCTAATTTAAGTTGCTAGGTGAAAGATCCAATAATTTGTAGTTGTTGTTTAGTACTCTTTGGGCTAATTGAGGAGATTCAAAAAAAAAGTTTGAGATAGCTCTATCTCAGCTCAAACAATATTAATACAAAGTAGTTTGATAAAAAATAATTGATTAGTTTTACCTAAATTGTATCTGAAATATCTGCTATTTTCATACCGACTGTTAACTCAGAACAGATTTTTCGTCACTATTAAAGTCAGAAGCTCACTTTTTGAGTTTTGAACCTAAGCTCTTCAATAGAATACTTGTAAAAAAAAAATATCTGCAGGTTACATGAGCGCGCAGTTTTAAATTTTGAACTTTGATGACTTTAAAACTTACTTCACGTAAAAATATAAACACATAAAGTTTAGCAGACTGAAATTTTAAGACGGTGTTGAACGATGCATCAGTAATTTATATTCTCTTTTTCTCTTCCAAGTCAGTCTTCATGAAACTGTCATTTTAACAATGACGAAGATCTTTTTCAAAGAAGACCATTACCATTGTTAAAATTACCCAATGGTCTTCAAGTGAAACATATCTTGTTGTGGAATATATTATTTAAACAATGGCAGGAGTTGGATGAGAAGTTGGAGATGAGCCAAGGCACGGAAGTAAAACTTTATTACAATAGTTAATAGTCACATAAACCACAATCATGATGGGCGAATGTTCTGAGGTAAATACTTCTCAAATGGGCGACAAATAAATTGTTTCAATTTACAGTTTATGTTGAGTGACAGTTTTGATTGATGAGCTAAATTATGTTCTAAAATCACGGATGTTGCTGTGAAAACTCTTCAGAGGAGACATTTTTCGATTATTACTTCAAAATTGAGCCATGTTAATACCCTTCATTTGCTGATCTAGATAGTATCGAGGCATAAGAAGTCATACACTTTAATATCAACGTTCTAATTGTAAAGTTATAATAATATTTGTCATAAGTCTGGGCAATTTGACTCCCACATGTCGAGGTATAATGTTGGCCGCTTGACTTTAGCCCGCAGCAAGATTTTTTCTGGAAGACTTGTTAAATGGGAGAAAAATAAACGATGACAAAAATTCCTTTATCTTACTTATTTAAACAATCAAAACATTTTATTTACACATACATCAGTAAAGGAAGGATACAGTAAAACTGCTCAATTTCGAAGTAAATAATATATCATTTTTGAAGGGACTCCAATTCCGTAACGTCATTAATCCAATTCTATCGCAGGGCTATGTGAAAGACACTTGAAAACTTCACTTATTCTATCACTCTAAAAATACCATGCTAAAAGTCACGATAAAAGATTGTATCTCACATTTAAGATATTTGTCATCAATATATTCATCAATCGCGAATCCTCTAAAAGAGATAATACGAGTATTCTGAAAACTTTCTCCGGACCTGACCCGGACTGTACCTCGCCTCCTGGACCGCACTGTACCTCGTTTTAATTTTAATTTGCTACGTTTCGAGGAATTCTCTCCAGTAAGATTCTTCTCGATTCGACACCTCTATTCACTCTCTTCTCGCCGACAGCGCTAGTGTCGCTACTCGCGCGTTGCGAAGCAACGGGACTTGCCAATTACTCATTTCACACGATTCAGAGAAATTCAAAATTATACATTCCATAGGTTGTTCGTGTGCTCATGCGCACGGCTCGCATGAGGCGTAACATGGTGATAATCGCAGCCAGTCACAATGTCGGATCACAACTTCATCTGTCAGTTGTGTTCTTACCTGGGTCACATCGTCCAACCAATCACATTGACATTCTACTCTCACTAATGCCATCTCTCATTTGTGTTCTTACCTGGGTCACATCGTCCAACCAATCACATTGACATTCTACTCTCACTAATGCCATCTCTCAGTTGTGTTCTTACCTGGGTCACATCGTCCAACCAATCACATGGACATTCTACTCTCACTAATGCTATCTCTCAGTTGTGTTCTCACCTGGGTCACATCGTCCAACCAATCACATTGACATTCTACTCTCACTAATGCCATCTCTCAGTTGTGTTCTTACCTGGGTCACATCGTCCAACCAATCACATGGACATTCTACTCTCACTAATGCCATCTCTCAGTTGTGTTCTTACCTGGGTCACATCGTCCAACCAATCACATGGACATTCTACTCTCACTAATGCCATCTCTCAGTTGTGTTCTTACCTGGGTCACATCGTCCAACCAATCACATTGACATTCTACTCTCACTAATGCTATATCTCAGTTGTGTTCTTACCTGGGTCACATCGTCCAACCAATCACATGGACATTCTACTCTCACTAATGCTATCTCTCAGTTGTGTTCCTACCTGGGTCAAATCGTCCAACCAATCACATTGACATTCTACTCTCACTAATGCCATCTCTCAGTTGTGTTCTTACCTGGGTCACATCGTCCAACCAATCACATGGACATTCTACTCTCACTAATGCCATCTCTCAGTTGTGTTCTTACCTGGGTCACATTGTCCAACCAATCACATTGACATTCTACTCTCACTAATGCCATCTCTCAGTTGTGTTCTTACCTGGGTCACATCGTCCAACCAATCACATTGACATTCTACTCTCACTAATGCCATCTCTCAGTTGTGTTCTTACCTGGGTCACATCGTCCAACCATCACATTGACATTCTACTCTCACTAATGCTATCTCTCAGTTGTGTTCTTACCTGGGTCACATCGTCCAACCAATCACATTGACATTCTACTCTCACTAATTATATCTCTCAGTTGTGTTCTTACCTGGGTCACATCGTCCAACCAATCACATGGACATTCTACTCTCACTAATGCCATCTCTCAGTTGTGTTCTTACCTGGGTCACATCGTCCAACCAATCACATTGACATTCTACTCTCACTAATTATATCTCTCAGTTGTGTTCTTACCTGGGTCACATCGTCCAACCAATCACATTGACATTCTACTCTCACTAATGCCATCTCTCAGTTGTGTTCTTACCTGGGTCACATCGTCCAACCAATCACATTGACATTCTACTCTCACTAATGCCATCTCTCAGTTGTGTTCTTACCTGGGTCACATCGTCCAACCAATCACATTGACATTCTACTCTCACTAATGCTATCACTCAGTTGTGTTCTTACCTGGGTCACATCGTCCAACCAATCACATTGACATTCTACTCTCACTAATGCCATCTCTCAGTTGTGTTCTTACCTGGGTCACATCGTCCAACCAATCACATGGACATTCTACTCTCACTAAAGCCATCTCTCAGTTGTGTTCTTACCTGGGTCACATCGTCCAACCAATCACATGGACATTCTACTCTCACTAATGCCATCTCTCAGTTGTGTTCTTACCTGGGTCACATCGTCCAACCAATCACATTGACATTCTACTCTCACTAATGCTATCTCTCAGTTGTGTTCTTACCTGAGTCACATCGTCCAACTAATCACATTGACATTCTACTCTCACTAATGCTATCTCTCAGTTGTGTTCTTACCTGGGTCACATCGTCCAACCAATCACATTGACATTCTACTCTCACTAATGCCATCTCTCAGTTGTGTTCTTACCTGGGTCACATCGTCCAACCAATCACATTGACATTCTACTCTCACTAATGCTATCTCTCATTTGTGTTCTTACCTGGGTCACATCGTCCAACCAATCACATTGACATTCTACTCACACTAATGCTATCACTCAGTTGTGTTCTTACCTGGGTCACATCGTCCAACCAATCACATTGACATTCTACTCTCACTAATGCTATATCTCAGTTGTGTTCTTACCTGGGTCACATCGTCCAACCAATCACATTGGCATTCTACTCTCACTAATGCCATCTCTCAGTTGTGTTCTTACCTGGGTCACATCGTCCAACCAATCACATGGACATTCTACTCTCACTAATGCCATCTCTCAGTTGTGTTCTTACCTGGGTCACATCGTCCAACCAATCACATTGACATTCTACTCTCACTAATGCTATCACTCAGTTGTGTTCTTACCTGGGTCACATCGTCCAACCAATCACATGGACATTCTACTCTCACTAATGCCATCTCTCAGTTGTGTTCTTACCTGGGTCACATCGTCCAACCAATCACATTGACATTCTACTCTCACTAATGCTATCTCTTAGTTGTGTTCTTACCTGGGTCACATCGTCCAACCAATCACATTGACATTCTACTCTCACTAATGCCATCTCTCAGTTGTGTTCTTACCTGGGTCACATCGTCCAACCAATCACATTGACATTCTACTCTCACTAATGCCATCTCTCAGTTGTGTTCTTACCTGGGTCACATTGTCCAACCAATCACATTGACATTCTACTCTCACTAATGCCATCTCTCAGTTGTGTTCTTACCTGGGTCACATCGTCCAACCAATCACATTGACATTCTACTCTCACTAATGCCATCTCTCAGTTGTGTTCTTACCTGGGTCACATCATCCAACCAATCACATGGACATTCTACTCTCACTAATGCCATCTCTCAGTTGTGTTCTTACCTGGGTCACATCGTCCAACCAATCACATTGACATTCTACTCTCACTAATGCCATCTCTCAGTTGTGTTCTTACCTGGGTCACATCGTCCAACCAATCACATTGACATTCTACTCTCACTAATGCTATCTCTCAATTGTGTTCTTACCTGGGTCACATCGTCCAACCAATCACATTGACATTCTACTTTCACTAATGCCATCTCTTAGTTGTGTTCTTACCTGGGTCACATCGTCCAACCAATCACATTGACATTCTATTCTCACTAATGCCATCTCTCAGTTGTGTTCTTACCTGGGTCACATCGTCCAACCAATCACATTGACATTCTACTCTCACTAATGCCATCTCTCAGTTGTGTTCTTACCTGGGTCACATCGTCCAACCAATCACATGGACATTCTACTCTCAATAATGCCATCTCTCAGTTGTGTTCTTACCTGGGTCACATCGTCCAACCAATCACATTGACATTCTACTCTCACTAATGCCATCTCTCATTTGTGTTCTTACCTATGTCACATCGTCTAACCAATCACATTGCAATCTACTCTCACTAATGCCATCTCTCAGTTGTGTTCTTACCTGGGTCACATCGTCCAACCAATCACATTGATATTCTACTCGCACTAATGCCATCTCTCAGTTGTGTTCTTACCTGGGTCACATCGTCCAACCAATCACATGGACATTCTACTCTCACTAATTATATCTCTGAATTGTGTTCTTACCTGGGTCACATCGTCCAACCAATCACATTGACATTCTACTCTCACTAATGCTATCTCTCAGTTGTGTTCTTACCTGAGTCACATCGTCCAACTAATCACATTGACATTCTACTCTCACTAATGCTATCTCTCAGTTGTGTTCTTACCTGGGTCACATCGTCCAACCAATCACATTGACATTCTACTCTCACTTATGCTATCTCTCAGTTGTGTTCTTACCTGAGTCACATCGTCCAACTAATCACATTGACATTCTACTCTCACTAATGCTATCTCTCAGTTGTGTTCTTACCTGGGTCACATCGTCCAACCAATCACATTGACATTCTACTCTCACTAATGCCATCTCTCAGTTGTGTTCTTACCTGGGTCACATCGTCCAACCAATCACATTGACATTCTACTCTCACTTATGCCATCTCTCAATTGTGCTCTTACCTGGGTCACATCGTCCAACCAATCACATTGACATTCTACTCTCACTAATGCCATCTCTCAGTTGTGTTCTTACCTTGGTCACATCGTCCAACCAATCACATTGACATTCTACTCTCACTAATGCCATCTCTCAGTTGTGTTCTTACCTGGGTCACATCGTCCAACCAATCACATTGACATTCTACTCTCACTAATGCCATCTCTCAGTTGTGTTCTTACCTGGGTCACATCGTCCAACCAATCACATTGACATTCTACTCTCACTAATGCCATCTCTCAGTTGTGTTCTTACCTGGGTCACATCGTCCAACCAATCACATGGACATTCTACTCTCACTAATGCCATCTCTCAGTTGTGTTCTCACCTGGGTCACATCGTCCAACCAATCACATTGACATTTTACTCTCACTAATGCCATCTCTCAGTTGTGTTCTTACCTGGGTCACATCGTCCAACCATCACATTGACATTCTACTCTCACTAATGCCATCTCTCATTTGTGTTCTTACCTGGGTCACATCGTCCAACCAATCACATTGACATTCTACTCACACTAATGCTATCACTCAGTTGTGTTCTTACCTGGGTCACATCGTCCAACCAATCACATTGACATTCTACTCTCACTAATGCTATATCTCAGTTGTGTTCTTACCTGGGTCACATCGTCCAACCAATCACATTGGCATTCTACTCTCACTAATGCCATCTCTCAGTTGTGTTCTTACCTGGGTCACATCGTCCAACCAATCACATGGACATTCTACTCTCACTAATGCCATCTCTCAGTTGTGTTCTTACCTGGGTCACATCGTCCAACCAATCACATTGACATTCTACTCTCACTAATGCTATCACTCAGTTGTGTTCTTACCTGGGTCACATCGTCCAACCAATCACATGGACATTCTACTCTCACTAATGCCATCTCTCAGTTGTGTTCTTACCTGGGTCACATCGTCCAACCAATCACATTGACATTCTACTCTCACTAATGCTATCTCTTAGTTGTGTTCTTACCTGGGTCACATCGTCCAACCAATCACATTGACATTCTACTCTCACTAATGCCATCTCTCAGTTGTGTTCTTACCTGGGTCACATCGTCCAACCAATCACATTGACATTCTACTCTCACTAATGCCATCTCTCAGTTGTGTTCTTACCTGGGTCACATTGTCCAACCAATCACATTGACATTCTACTCTCACTAATGCCATCTCTCAGTTGTGTTCTTACCTGGGTCACATCGTCCAACCAATCACATTGACATTCTACTCTCACTAATGCCATCTCTCAGTTGTGTTCTTACCTGGGTCACATCATCCAACCAATCACATGGACATTCTACTCTCACTAATGCCATCTCTCAGTTGTGTTCTTACCTGGGTCACATCGTCCAACCAATCACATTGACATTCTACTCTCACTAATGCCATCTCTCAGTTGTGTTCTTACCTGGGTCACATCGTCCAACCAATCACATTGACATTCTACTCTCACTAATGCTATCTCTCAATTGTGTTCTTACCTGGGTCACATCGTCCAACCAATCACATTGACATTCTACTTTCACTAATGCCATCTCTTAGTTGTGTTCTTACCTGGGTCACATCGTCCAACCAATCACATTGACATTCTATTCTCACTAATGCCATCTCTCAGTTGTGTTCTTACCTGGGTCACATCGTCCAACCAATCACATTGACATTCTACTCTCACTAATGCCATCTCTCAGTTGTGTTCTTACCTGGGTCACATCGTCCAACCAATCACATGGACATTCTACTCTCAATAATGCCATCTCTCAGTTGTGTTCTTACCTGGGTCACATCGTCCAACCAATCACATTGACATTCTACTCTCACTAATGCCATCTCTCATTTGTGTTCTTACCTATGTCACATCGTCTAACCAATCACATTGCAATCTACTCTCACTAATGCCATCTCTCAGTTGTGTTCTTACCTGGGTCACATCGTCCAACCAATCACATTGACATTCTACTCGCACTAATGCCATCTCTCAGTTGTGTTCTTACCTGGGTCACATCGTCCAACCAATCACATGGACATTCTACTCTCACTAATTATATCTCTGAATTGTGTTCTTACCTGGGTCACATCGTCCAACCAATCACATTGACATTCTACTCTCACTAATGCTATCTCTCAGTTGTGTTCTTACCTGAGTCACATCGTCCAACTAATCACATTGACATTCTACTCTCACTAATGCTATCTCTCAGTTGTGTTCTTACCTGGGTCACATCGTCCAACCAATCACATTGACATTCTACTCTCACTTATGCTATCTCTCAGTTGTGTTCTTACCTGAGTCACATCGTCCAACTAATCACATTGACATTCTACTCTCACTAATGCTATCTCTCAGTTGTGTTCTTACCTGGGTCACATCGTCCAACCAATCACATTGACATTCTACTCTCACTAATGCCATCTCTCAGTTGTGTTCTTACCTGGGTCACATCGTCCAACCAATCACATTGACATTCTACTCTCACTTATGCCATCTCTCAATTGTGCTCTTACCTGGGTCACATCGTCCAACCAATCACATTGACATTCTACTCTCACTAATGCCATCTCTCAGTTGTGTTCTTACCTTGGTCACATCGTCCAACCAATCACATTGACATTCTACTCTCACTAATGCTATCTCTCAGTTGTGTTCTTACCTGGGTCACATCGTCCAACCAATCACATTGACATTCTACTCTCACTAATGCTATCTCTCAGTTGTGTTCTTACCTGGGTCACATCGTCCAACCAATCACATTGACATTCTACTCTCACTAATGCTATCTCTCAGTTGTGTTCTTACCTGTTTCACATCGTCCAACCAATCACATTGACATTCTACTCTCACTAATGCCATCTCTCAATTGTGTTCTTACCTGGGTCACATCGTCCTACCAATCACATTGACATTCTACTCTCACTAATGCTATCTCTCAGTTGTGTTCTCTTTGGGTCACATCGTCCAACCAATCACATTGACATTCTACTCTCACTAATGCTATCTCTCAGTTGTGTTCTTACCTGGGTCACATCGTCCAACCAATCACATTGACATTCTACTCTCACTAATGCTATCTCTCAGTTGTGTTCTTACCTGAGTCTCATCGTCCAACCAATCACATGGACATTCTACTCTCACTAATGCTATCTCTCAGTTGTGTTCTTACCTGGGTCACATCGTCCAACCAATCACATGGACATTCTACTCTCACTAGAGCCATCTCTCAGTTGTGTTCTTACCTGGGTCACATCGTCCAACCAATCACATTGACATTCTACTCTCACTAATGCTATCTCTCAGTTGTGTTCTTACCTGTTTCACATCGTCCAACCAATCACATTGACATTCTACTCTCACTAATGCCATCTCTCAATTGTGTTCTTACCTGTTTCACATCGTCCAACCAATCACATTGACATTCTACTCTCACTAATGCCATCTCTCAATTGTGTTCTAACCTGGGTCACATCGTCCAACCAATCACATTGACATTCTACTCTCACTAAAGCCATCTCTCAGTTGTATTCTTACCTGTTTCACATCGTCCAACCAATCACATTGACATTCTACTCTCACTAATGCCATCTCTCAATTGTGTTCTTACCTGGGTCACATCGTCCAACCAATCACATTGACATTCTACTCTCACTAAAGCCATCTCTCAGTTGTATTCTTACCTGGGTCACATCGTCCAACCAATCACATTGACATTCTACTCTCACTAATGCTATCTCTCAGTTGTGTTCTTACCTGGGTCACATCGTCCAACCAATCACATTGACATTCTACTCTCACTAATGCCATCTCAAAGTTGTGTTCTTACCTGGGTCACATCGTCCAACCAATCACATTGACATTCTACTCTCACTAAAGCCATCTCTCAGTTGTATTCTTACCTGGGTCACATCGTCCAACCAATCACATTGACATTCTACTCTCACTAATGCCATCTCTCAGTTGTGTTCTTACCTGGGTCACATCGTCCAACCAATCACATTGACATTCTACTCTCACTAATGCTATCTCTCAGTTGTGTTCTTACCTGGGTCACATCGTCCAACCAATCACATTGACATTCTACTCTCACTAATGCTATCTCTCAGTTGTGTTCTTACCTGGGTCACATCGTCCAACCAATCACATTGACATTCTACTCTCACTAATGCCATCTCTCAGTTGTGTTCTTACCTGGGTCACATCGTCCAACCAATCACATTGACATTCTACTCTCACTAATGCTATCTCTCAGTTGTGTTCTTACCTGAGTCACATCGTCCAACTAATCACATTGACATTCTACTCTCACTAATGCTATCTCTCAGTTGTGTTCTTACCTGGGTCACATCGTCCAACCAATCACATTGACATTCTACTCTCACTAATGCTATCTCTCAGTTGTGTTCTTACCTGGGTCACATCGTCCAACCAATCACATTGACATTCTACTCTCACTAATGCCATCTCTCAGTTGTGTTCTTACCTGGGTCACATCGTCCAACCAATCACATTGACATTCTACTCTCACTAATGCTATCTCTCAGTTGTGTTCTTACCTGAGTCACATCGTCCAACTAATCACATTGACATTCTACTCTCACTAATGCTATCTCTCAGTTGTGTTCTTACCTGGGTCACATCGTCCAACCAATCACATTGACATTCTACTCTCACTAATGCTATCTATCAGTTGTGTTCTTACCTGAGTCTCATCGTCCAACTAATCACATTGACATTCTACTCTCACTAATGCCATCTCAAAGTTGTGTTCTTACCTGGGTCACATCGTCCAACCAATCACATTGACATTCTACTCTCACTAATGCCATCTCTCAGTTGTGTTCTGACCTGGGTCACATCGTCCAACCAATCACATTGACATTCTACTCTCACTAATGCTATCTCTCAGTTGTGTTCTTACCTGAGTCACATCGTCCAACTAATCACATTGACATTCTACTCTCACTAATGCTATCTCTCAGTTGTGTTCTTACCTGGGTCACATCGTCCAACCAATCACATTGACATTCTACTCTCACTAATGCTATCTCTCAGTTGTGTTCTTACCTGAGTCTCATCGTCCAACTAATCACATTGACATTCTACTCTCACTAATGCCATCTCAAAGTTGTGTTCTTACCTGGGTCACATCGTCCAACCAATCACATTGACATTCTACTCTCACTAATGCCATCTCTCAGTTGTGTTCTGACCTGGGTCACATCGTCCAACCAATCACATTGACATTCTACTCTCACTAATGCTATCTCTCAGTTGTGTTCTTACCTGAGTCACATCGTCCAACTAATCACATTGACATTCTACTCTCACTAATGCTATCTCTCAGTTGTGTTCTTACCTGGGTCACATCGTCCAACCAATCACATTGACATTCTACTCTCACTAATGCTATCTCTCAGTTGTGTTCTTACCTGAGTCTCATCGTCCAACTAATCACATTGACATTCTACTCTCACTAATGCCATCTCAAAGTTGTGTTCTTACCTGGGTCACATCGTCCAACCAATCACATTGACATTCTACTCTCACTAATGCCATCTCTCAGTTGTGTTCTGACCTGGGTCACATCGTCCAACCAATCACATTGACATTCTACTCTCACTAATGCCATCTCTCAGTTGTGTTCTTACCAGGGTCACATCGTCCAACCAATCACATGGACATTCTACTCTCACTAATGCCATCTCTCAGTTGTGTTCTTACCTGGGTCACATCGTCCAACCAATCACATGGACATTCTACTCTCACTAATGCCATCTCTCAGTTGTGTTCTTACCTGGGTCACATCGTCCAACCAATCACATGGACATTCTACTCTCACTAATGCTATCTCTCAGTTGTGTTCTTACCTGGGTCACATCGTCCAACCAATCACATTGACATTCTACTCTCACTAATGCCATCTCTCAGTTGTGTTCTTACCTGGGTCACATCGTCCAACCAATCACATTGACATTCTACTCTCACTAATGCTATCTCTCAGTTGTGTTCTTACCTGAGTCACATCGTCCAACTAATCACATTGACATTCTACTCTCACTAATGCTATCTCTCAGTTGTGTTCTTACCTGGGTCACATCGTCCAACCAATCACATTGACATTCTACTCCCACTAATGCTATCTCTCAGTTGTGTTCTTACCTGAGTCTCATCGTCCAACTAATCACATTGACATTCTACTCTCACTAATGCCATCTCAAAGTTGTGTTCTTACCTGGGTCACATCGTCCAACCAATCACATTGACATTCTACTCTCACTAATGCCATCTCTCAGTTGTGTTCTTACCTGGGTCACATCGTCCAACCAATCACATTGACATTCTACTCTCACTAATGCCATCTCTCAGTTGTGTTCTGACCTGGGTCACATCGTCCAACCAATCACATTGACATTCTACTCTCACTAATGCTATCTCTCAGTTGTGTTCTTACCTGAGTCACATCGTCCAACTAATCACATTGACATTCTACTCTCACTAATGCTATCTCTCAGTTGTGTTCTTACCTGGGTCACATCGTCCAACCAATCACATTGACATTCTACTCTCACTAATGCTATCTCTCAGTTGTGTTCTTACCTGAGTCTCATCGTCCAACTAATCACATTGACATTCTACTCTCACTAATGCCATCTCAAAGTTGTGTTCTTACCTGGGTCACATCGTCCAACCAATCACATTGACATTCTACTCTCACTAATGCCATCTCTCAGTTGTGTTCTGACCTGGGTCACATCGTCCAACCAATCACATTGACATTCTACTCTCACTAATGCTATCTCTCAGTTGTGTTCTTACCTGAGTCACATCGTCCAACTAATCACATTGACATTCTACTCTCACTAATGCTATCTCTCAGTTGTGTTCTTACCTGGGTCACATCGTCCAACCAATCACATTGACATTCTACTCTCACTAATGCTATCTCTCAGTTGTGTTCTTACCTGAGTCTCATCGTCCAACTAATCACATTGACATTCTACTCTCACTAATGCCATCTCAAAGTTGTGTTCTTACCTGGGTCACATCGTCCAACCAATCACATTGACATTCTACTCTCACTAATGCCATCTCTCAGTTGTGTTCTGACCTGGGTCACATCGTCCAACCAATCACATTGACATTCTACTCTCACTAATGCCATCTCTCAGTTGTGTTCTTACCAGGGTCACATCGTCCAACCAATCACATGGACATTCTACTCTCACTAATGCCATCTCTCAGTTGTGTTCTTACCTGGGTCACATCGTCCAACCAATCACATGGACATTCTACTCTCACTAATGCCATCTCTCAGTTGTGTTCTTACCTGGGTCACATCGTCCAACCAATCACATGGACATTCTACTCTCACTAATGCTATCTCTCAGTTGTGTTCTTACCTGGGTCACATCGTCCAACCAATCACATTGACATTCTACTCTCACTAATGCCATCTCTCAGTTGTGTTCTTACCTGGGTCACATCGTCCAACCAATCACATTGACATTCTACTCTCACTAATGCTATCTCTCAGTTGTGTTCTTACCTGAGTCACATCGTCCAACTAATCACATTGACATTCTACTCTCACTAATGCTATCTCTCAGTTGTGTTCTTACCTGGGTCACATCGTCCAACCAATCACATTGACATTCTACTCCCACTAATGCTATCTCTCAGTTGTGTTCTTACCTGAGTCTCATCGTCCAACTAATCACATTGACATTCTACTCTCACTAATGCCATCTCAAAGTTGTGTTCTTACCTGGGTCACATCGTCCAACCAATCACATTGACATTCTACTCTCACTAATGCCATCTCTCAGTTGTGTTCTGACCTGGGTCACATCGTCCAACCAATCACATTGACATTCTACTCTCACTAATGCTATCTCTCAGTTGTGTTCTTACCTGAGTCACATCGTCCAACTAATCACATTGACATTCTACTCTCACTAATGCTATCTCTCAGTTGTGTTCTTACCTGGGTCACATCGTCCAACCAATCACATTGACATTCTACTCTCACTAATGCTATCTCTCAGTTGTGTTCTTACCTGAGTCTCATCGTCCAACTAATCACATTGACATTCTACTCTCACTAATGCCATCTCAAAGTTGTGTTCTTACCTGGGTCACATCGTCCAACCAATCACATTGACATTCTACTCTCACTAATGCCATCTCTCAGTTGTGTTCTGACCTGGGTCACATCGTCCAACCAATCACATTGACATTCTACTCTCACTAATGCCATCTCTCAGTTGTGTTCTTACCAGGGTCACATCGTCCAACCAATCACATGGACATTCTACTCTCACTAATGCCATCTCTCAGTTGTGTTCTTACCTGGGTCACATCGTCCAACCAATCACATGGACATTCTACTCTCACTAATGCCATCTCTCAGTTTTGTTCTTACCTGGGTCACATCGTCCAACCAATCACATTGACATTCTACTCTCACTAATGCCATCTCTCAGTTGTGTTCTTACCTGGGTCACATTGTCCAACCAATCACATTGACATTCTACTCTCACTAATGCCATCTCTCAGTTGTGTTCTTACCTGGGTCACATCGTCCAACCAATCACATTGACATTCTACTCTCACTAATGCCATCTCTCAGTTGTGTTCTTACCTGGGTCACATCGTCCAACCAATCACATTGACATTCTACTCTCACTAATGCCATCTCTCAGTTGTGTTCTTACCTGGGTCACATCGTCCAACCAATCACATGGACATTCTACTCTCACTAATGCTATCTCTCAGTTGTGTTCTTACCTGGGGTCACATCGTCCAACCAATCACATTGACATTCTACTCTCACTAATGCCATCTCTCAGTTGTGTTCTTACCTGGGTCACATCGTCCAACCATCACATTGACATTCTACTCTCACTAATGCCATCTCTCAGTTGTGTTCTTACCTGGGTCACATCGTCCAACCAATCACATTGACATTCTACTCTCACTAATGCCATCTCTCAGTTGTGTTCTTACCTGGGTCACATCGTCCAACCAATCACATTGACATTCTACTCTCACTAATGCCATCTCTCAGTTGTGTTCTTACCTGGGTCACATCGTCCAACCAATCACATTGACATTCTACTTTCACTAATGCCATCTCTTAGTTGTGTTCTTACCTGGGTCACATCGTCCAACCAATCACATTGACATTCTACTTTCACTAATGCCATCTCTTAGTTGTGTTCTTACCTGGGTCACATCGTCCAACCAATCACATTGACATTCTACTCTCACTAATGCCATCTCTCAGTTGTGTTCTTACCTGGGTCACATCGTCCAACCAATCACATTGACATTCTACTCTCACTAATGCCATCTCTCAGTTGTGTTCTTACCTGGGTCACATCGTCCAACCAATCACATGGACATTCTACTCTCACTAATGCTATCTCTCAGTTGTGTTCTTACCTGGGGTCACATCGTCCAACCAATCACATTGACATTCTACTCTCACTAATGCCATCTCTCAGTTGTGTTCTTACCTGGGTCACATCGTCCAACCATCACATTGACATTCTACTCTCACTAATGCCATCTCTCAGTTGTGTTCTTACCTGGGTCACATCGTCCAACCAATCACATTGACATTCTACTCTCACTAATGCCATCTCTCAGTTGTGTTCTTACCTGGGTCACATCGTCCAACCAATCACATTGACATTCTACTCTCACTAATGCCATCTCTCAGTTGTGTTCTTACCTGGGTCACATCGTCCAACCAATCACATTGACATTCTACTTTCACTAATGCCATCTCTTAGTTGTGTTCTTACCTGGGTCACATCGTCCAACCAATCACATTGACATTCTACTCTCACTAATGCCATCTCTCAGTTGTGTTCTTACCTGGGTCACATTGTCCAACCAATCACATTGACATTCTACTCTCACTAATGCCATCTCTCAGTTGTGTTCTTACCTGGGTCACATCGTCCAACCAATCACATTGACATTCTACTCTCACTAATGCCATCTCTCAGTTGTGTTCTTACCTGGGTCACATTGTCCAACCAATCACATTGACATTCTACTCTCACTAATGCCATCTCTCAGTTGTGTTCTTACCTGGGTCACATCGTCCAACCAATCACATTGACATTCTACTCTCACTAATGCCATCTCTCAGTTGTGTTCTTACCTGGGTCACATCGTCCAACCAATCACATTGACATTCTACTCTCACTAATGCCATCTCTCAGTTGTGTTCTTACCTGGGTCACATCGTCCAACCAATCACATGGACATTCTACTCTCACTAATGCTATCTCTCAGTTGTGTTCTTACCTGGGGTCACATCGTCCAACCAATCACATTGACATTCTACTCTCACTAATGCCATCTCTCAGTTGTGTTCTTACCTGGGTCACATCGTCCAACCATCACATTGACATTCTACTCTCACTAATGCCATCTCTCAGTTGTGTTCTTACCTGGGTCACATCGTCCAACCAATCACATTGACATTCTACTCTCACTAATGCCATCTCTCAGTTGTGTTCTTACCTGGGTCACATCGTCCAACCAATCACATTGACATTCTACTCTCACTAATGCCATCTCTCAGTTGTGTTCTTACCTGGGTCACATCGTCCAACCAATCACATTGACATTCTACTTTCACTAATGCCATCTCTTAGTTGTGTTCTTACCTGGGTCACATCGTCCAACCAATCACATTGACATTCTACTCTCACTAATGCCATCTCTCAGTTGTGTTCTTACCTGGGTCACATCGTCCAACCAATCACATTGACATTCTACTTTCACTAATGCCATCTCTTAGTTGTGTTCTTACCTGGGTCACATCGTCCAACCAATCACATTGACATTCTACTCTCACTAATGCCATCTCTCAGTTGTGTTCTTACCTGGGTCACATCGTCCAACCAATCACATTGACATTCTACTCTCACTAATGCTATCTCTCAGTTGTGTTCTTACCTGGGTCACATCGTCCAACCAATCACATTGACATTCTACTCTCACTAATGCTATCTCTCAGTTGTGTTCTTACCTGGGTCACATCGTCCAACCAATCACATGGACATTCTACTCTCACTAATGCCATCTCTTAGTTGTGTTCTTACCTGGGTCACATCGTCCAACCAATCACATGGACATTCTACTCTCACTAATGCTATCTCTCAGTTGTGTTCTTACCTGGGTCACATCGTCCAACCAATCACATTGACATTCTACTCTCACTAATGCTATCTCTCAGTTGTGTTCTTACCTGGGTCACATCGTCCAACCAATCACATGGACATTCTACTCTCACTAATGCCATCTCTTAGTTGTGTTCTTACCTGGGTCACATCGTCCAACCAATCACATTGACATTCTACTCTCACTAATGCTATCTCTCAGTTGTGTTCTTACCTGGGTCACATCGTCCAACCAATCACATGGACATTCTACTCTCACTAATGCCATCTCTCAGTTGTGTTCTTACCTGGGTCACATCGTCCAACCAATCACATTGACATTCTACTCTCACTAATGCCATCTCTCAGTTGTGTTCTTACCTGGGTCACATCGTCCAACCAATCACATTGACATTCTACTCTCACTAATGCTATCTCTCAGTTGTGTTCTTACCTGGGTCACATCGTCCAACCAATCACATTGACATTCTACTCTCACTAATGCTATCTCTCAGTTGTGTTCTTACCTGGGTCACATCGTCCAACCAATCACATTGACATTCTACTCTCACTAATGCTATCTCTCAATTGTGTTCTTACCTGGGTCACATCGTCCAACCAATCACATTGACATTCTACTCTCACTACAGTCCGTGTCACACGGAGTTGTCCGCCAGACAGTGGCGGCGCCAGGAAATAATCGTTGGGGGGGCAGAGCAGGGGCAAGGCAATTACTTGAGGGGGCATAGCGAAAAGTCGGTATATTTACCAAAATCATGACCCCCCCCCCCTCACCACAGGGTTCAGCAAAACCACAAAATACATTTTCACTCAGGGCGTATCCAGGATGAAATTTCGGGGGAGGGGACATTACTAATATTTTGAAAACCACAGTGGAAGAAAGGGGTTTCTGGGGCGCAGCCCCTGAAAAATTTTTGGATCAAGGTCATTCGTTTTGGTGCAATTTTGATTCGGATTGTATAGCTATTTTGGGGAATTATAAATTACAAATTATTCAAAAATTGGTCTAAGAGGTTTAAGAATAGTCAAATATCTTCAATGAAAACATGTAAGTCCGGGGCGATTAGCCCCGGAAAATTTTTGGAATTTTAATTCAATTCTAGCCATTTTGGAACGTTTTTGACATGATCTGTCTATTTTATAAAGTTATTATTTCACACATTATTTTAAATGTGCATATTTTTTTAGATAACCCCTGATTTCGGGGGGGGGGGGGGGGGGGTTTGCGCCGCCCCCCTGAATACGCCCTTGGGTTCACTAGTATATAAAAATTATCGTTGTGCAGGTTTTATCACGATATAAGAAAGAATCATAGAATGCTTCCCCAGGAAAACAGTAGAAAGGCGAGGGTCATGAAATGCCACACGTGCAAAAAATTCACGTTTCTATTCTAAAACAAAAGGTGTTGGGAAAAGTAAAAGTGTCGTCCATGGTATAACCATTGGTATAACTTTATGCTTTTTTGAGCGAGCGTAGCGAGCGTCACCACGGTACTCTTATGGCACTTTCTCTGTGTTTTTTTTTTTTTTTTTTTTTGTGGTCACAGCCCAGGTCAAACCGCTCTAGCAATCGATCTGAAATTTTGTACACATACTAACGTAATCTATGCGGTCCCTGGGATCGTTTTTGAACGGGCTCCCGTGATTGGTTCAATTTTTAAAAAAATTATCTTTCGATTGGTTGCTTCGATCAATTTGAAATTTAGCAAAAACATTGCAACCAACATTGTACCCAATCATAAAAAGTTTCAGCCAAATCCTCCTATTGGTTCAAATTTAAACCCATTTTTCATGTGATTTTTGACATTTAAACTAGAACAGATTGACCGATCAACTTAAAACTTCGCGTGGTCATTGGTACCAACATTTTAGGTATTTTTGCCAATTTTCAGTCTAATCTGTCGTTATTTTCAAAAGTTTTGTCATTTTAGGGACATTTTGCGTGTTGGCTGTCAAATTCACGGCGACTTCGAATCTACAAGGCAAGGTAGTTAGAGCAGAAAGTTTTAAACGATATGAAACTAATAATGACCGTTCAACAGATTGATCTGATATTGTGTACACACACTACATATCATATCATATGGGTGGTCCCAGGTATATTTTTTGAACGAAATCCTGTGATTTTTGAAAATTAACAAGGAACCGTTCAATCATAAAGGTTTAATCGATCAACTTAAAACTTAGCAAGGATTGGCAACTTAAAACTTAGCAAGGATTGGCACCAATATTTTTCATTTGTATACTTAATTTAAAACGGCCTATTCGAACAAATAAGCGATACGTGATGGAGCCACTTCTGGCAGGAAAATTTTTATATGCACTTTTTTGTTTTGATGTTCGTGTTTCCACAAGGCAGTGAAAAAGGAGAAACAAATTAAATGTAGATTTAGTTACAAGTTTACTTTTTCAGCCATAACAAACAACTAAAGCAAATTTTATATCATTTATTTACATAAATAAACCCTTTACAACCGCCATTATCATAGTACCAAAGAATCCACCAGAGGTCAGTCATGTTCCTTATTTTCTCGAATAGCCACACCACCATTTGACCTATCAAATGGTCTTCGATTAATCTGATCAATCAAACTCATATTTTGCATGGTCGTTCAGACCAACATTGTCTCTTATTTTACAAATTTTCAGCCCTACCAGTCAAGAACATAGATGCACTTATTGACAGTTTTAATAACTGTCAGAAATGACATTTCAAAACAGAAATTCCACTGCATTCTGGGTTGCTCTATGTAGCAAAGCAAAGTTTATAGATGGCTATTCTCAATATCAAGTAAGACAGATTCTTTTCTTAGTTGATCATATTGCAATACATAATGTAGTTAAAATGTAATGTAGGTATTTCATATACATAGGTATAGGTATACCTTATCTAAAATAATTTATTTTACGATATGGATTGTGTTTCACAGTTATGAAAACGACGTTTTGACTAGATAACATCATATTTTACACATTTCCAGCACAATCGGTCAAGAATTTACAGACTTATTGCTATTTTAAGTGTTTGAATATCTGTCCAAAGAGATTGATGGAAAAATATCAGTACAATAATCTGTTATTTAATTGATCCAGAGTGTTTATGAAAAGTTGCAAGGAAAATTGGTAATAAATAATGTATAGTAAGTTATCTTTGATTGAATGGATCGTGCTATGATTGGCGATGTCGTGCGTGTCGGTGCTCGCTCATCAACGCGTTACACCGAGCGTTTTCCTAGTAGGTTTAATCTGGATAATTATTGTAGTTGCAATTTAATTATGATTTTATATTATTTTTGCCAGGTATAGTGTGCATATATGGGAGTCGTCAAGTGGGGGGGCAACCGGGGGGGCAAGCCAAGTTTTTGGGGGGGCAGTTGCCCCCCCTTGCCCCCCCGTAGCGCCGCCACTGCCGCCAGATGGGCCCTAATGTTGCAAATAACCGGGTTTTTGTCCATCCTCAGTCGCTGTGTGCGATCGCGCGGTCTTCCGAGACCATCCCTCTCTCTCGGACAAGGGGGATTCAAAATATCTTAGCGGACAATTCCGTGTGACACGGACTGTAATGCCATTAGAGTGGTCATGTGAATGGGATCTGATCATGATCCTGGACTTATTGAACATTGGCAATGCAACCGTTTGTCTTATCGGCTTCGAGATATGCGTGGTGATTGGGTCCAGCAATATAGGAGATTTTTAAAATTCTCTGACAAATCGGTAAAGAATTCATAAGGAGTAATTTTTACTTTTTTGGAGTTACATACTTAGGTATTTATCGTCAATTTGTTGTTTAGTTTAGTCTAATGCCACGTCAGTATCAGTTTGTTTTTCCAATGTATTGTCAAACTTCAACCATCATTTACTCGATATGCAATCAGGCTAGACATGCCTCGAAACATTCCGAAGCGACGATTTATTAATTCCTTTAATGAATCAACACTGCTCTTCTGACTCTGATTAGCAGCAACTTTCACATGAACATGCTCGCTTATGAACGCGTTACAAGAGCGTTTTCCATTCCTGCAGTATTCTTCATTCTCGAGAAGGAGTTGAATCGTACCCACGTATTGTCGAGCTTGATCGCCTGGGGAAGTTGGTCGAGGGTGAGCTTGCGAGACAGCTGCATGTGGCAGACATTATCAATACACTCACATGCGGAGCAACAATCTGGCTGCGCGACCCGCGTCCGACCTTCCTGACTTATTAATAGACCCCGACCTCTTCCTTCCCACCGCTAATCCGTACCTATTCTTCATCATCACCTCTCAATCATCACCTCTCAATCATCAACATCAGTCGCCCGCCATTAGTCTACTTGCAGGACAAAGCGAAGTTGAAAAATAGTAAAATACAATTTTAAAGTTGAGTAGAATATAGTTTTGAGCCAGTTGCCCAGAGACAGTCGTGGTGTTAAAATTGAAATTGTTTGGGTTTTGTTGCCAAAAAAATATTTTATTTTTAGTGCATTTTGCGTGACGTTTTGAGTGGACAATAAACTTCAATCAGTATCGCTAATTGTGCATTTAATTTGTTAGATTTATATATTTTTAACACGTTATTTCACAATGTTTTACCCACGGTGAATGTACGAGTATTTGGCCCTGTCTTCTCCGCTTGTTTTCATCGCTGTGTCCGCTTGTAATGTCAGGATGGACTCGATGAATGATGGTTATTAGGAAATTGCAGCGAGATTTGAATATCCCGTTTGAGTCATTGGCCGCGTGATTTACCGTCTTGATGTCCAGCTGGTCAGATCTGACGTCAGAGGCGAGGAGGACCTCGTTCATCATTCCTTGTTCCCATCACCATACCATCGAGTCATGGCGTTATAATATTGTTTTCAAAGCAATTGGCACTGCCCATTCAAATACAGAAACAAACAATATGTAAAACTAAACATCATTCACATTTATATAAGGAAAACGCTCAGTATAACGCGTTGATAAGCGAGTCTTCGTACTGCATGTGATTTAATATGCGTGTCAAATAAGTTCATCTACAGACCTTGAGAACCCTTTTGAAGATAATCTTGCTCAAGGTCCACTAAATCTAAACTAAAAGATTCCACTAAAAGATTTAGTGGACCTTGATCTTACTTGTATTCATCAAAGCTGATCAAAGAAAAAGTGATACAAACTGAATGTTTTGATAGGTAGGTACACTTGGTCAAACAAAACTTGAAAATTCAATAAATCTGATAGGCTGATAAATGTAAGATCGCACCATCAGAAGTCAGTCTAAGCTATGGTCTAAGCAATCTCATTGTCTCACTCTAGTAGGTGATCTCACATTTCAATGATAATAACAAGCTTTGATTGGTTATGGGACATGACCAGCAGTCATTCAAATTTGGTCAACATTCAAGTTTTGTTTGGCCGAGTGTACATTTTGACATAAAAATGTCAGTAAAATGTCTATTACTCTTGAAGTACATTAAAGATTTGTCAAAAAACAAATTGCTGGCACCAATGACCATGCAAAATTTGATGATGATCGGTCAAACGATTCCAGTTTAATTGGCACAGAGTTGAGTTTCTCTCATATTGCAAAGCTAAGTACAATTGGATAGTAATGAATCTTTTGTGAAAATATTGGCCAGAACCGTTACTTCGTTCAAAATGTAAAGCAAAATACACAGATAAACAAAAAACAAATAAAAAACAACAGAGTCGACCCAAAAGCTTCAAGTGGGGCGCTTGCTCGCTTGAGGAACGTATTATGTGTGGTAGCTAATACAGAATAAATAGGATTTCTTTCAGCTCAAAGTGTTTCGATTACATATCTATTTTAATTTGTGTAGTATCTATATTAGCTGAGTGGGGCACTTGTGCTATGTGGATTCTATACAATTTCACTGGCAGCAAAACACTGGATATAATGTTGTGGTGTTGTGGAAATGAATAATAATAATAATATGCTGGGAAGGAATTGCTCGACTCTGCGGGGGCCTCATCAGCCAGATGACTAACTGGAGTACAGTCAGGTACAATCCCATGTCATTAGCAACAATGTGCCACGTCATTAGCATTCATCATACATTCATACCAAGTCCAGGCGGAACGGCGTTTTTACCCAAACACGTCAATTATTTCAATTTCGAATTTAATGCCGCCTTGACAGGTGAGATTTAGAGGCGTTAGCGGTTTGTCAGTCACGTGACCTTCTCTCTCGCGGCATTACTCGGCCATAGGCAAATGCTGGGTAGGTTCCTACTGGCCATATCACCTCGGTACTCATATCACACTTTCTCTGCTTGTTTATGTGTTATGCCAGCACTGCCCAGGACAAACCGTTCAACAAATCGATATGAAATGTTGCACACATACCTATAATGTAAGTGGTCTCATGTATTTTAATTGAAAAAAATGAACAAGATTAAAACTTAAACCATTGATGAACTTCATATTGCATAGTCATCGGGACCAACATTTTCGTTTTTTTTTCAAATTTCGGACTAATCTGTTGTTAACTTTAACATTTAGAGACACTTTACGGACATTTTATTAGTGTTTGGAAATATTTGTCAAATTTCTTGAATTAAATGTCAGATCTTTTATCACTGCTTATTGTATTGTAAAATAGTGTTTAACGGCGCGTCGACAGCGAGGTCATTTTGCGCACATTAAGATTTTGTTAACTTTGCTGGAAGGGGTCGACCCAACGGGCCCGATCCGGGGGAGCCTGAAGCTGCTGGGAAAGGCAGTACAGAATGGAGACGGACCGCAGGGGGGGGGAGGGGGGCTTCGGGATGGTGGGACCCGATTTCAGGGGGATCACCATCTCGAGGGGGGAAGCCGGCCCGAGGGACCCGCGAATTTGGGGAGGACATGGGACTAGGTCGACCCTGGACTGCACTTAGTTGGGACCAACTCGTAATGTGAGGCGGCCCCTTAAGCCCCACCACCGCGTCAAGGTGGCAGTCTTCTTTGACGCATGTTGTTGTCAGTCGAGCATAAACTTGCAAACGCATCGGAATCGGAAGGCTCGCTCATCAACGTGTCACACAGAGTTGGTTGCAGAAGTGTGCGTCGTGAACATGGCACTTGCCAGTGACCCAGTGTCAGAGGTGACGTGTCAGAGGTCAAGCAACTAGTGGTCAGCTTGCATTGCACTTGCAGATGCCGCTATGCTAATATATCAGCCAAGCAACGGGAATGCAATGAGATGCTAATACAATATTTACCTACTTGGCAAATATATTTGTCTATCAGGTGAAGTGAACTGCACTCTCAACTGCTCATGTTGATTCTTAGGACTCAGGCAAATGTAAAGATCATCAAACATCAGAAACGTAAATCAAACATTTCAAGGGTCGAAATTATGCACTAACCTACCTCAACATTTATAATTGATACAAATGGAGACGATTTTAAAATATCTTTACAAATGATTTTAATTATCTCCGTTTTGATTCCTCAATAAGTTGTATTCAGGCTAGGGAATGCGTTTTACTCTGTAATATTGTTTAGGGGCTGTGAATAAAGGACGTCACGCTTCAGGGGGGGAGGGTGGGTGCACCAGTATGGGACACAGTGTGACAGGGGGGAGGGGTGGTACTGGAGGCAGTAGGACGTCACGCTTCAGGGGGGGGGGGGGGGGGGCACCAGTATGGGACACAGTGTGACAGGGGGGAGGGGTGGTACTTGAGTAGTAGGACGTCACGCTTCAGGGGGAGGGGGCACCAGTATGGGTCACAATGTGACAGGGGGGAGGGGGGGTACTGGAGGCAGTAGGACGTCACGCTTCAGGGGGGGGGGGGGGGGGGGTGCACCAGTATGGGACACAGTGTGACAGGGGGGAGGGGGGGGTACTGGAGGCAGTAGGACGTCAAGCTTCAGGGGGGAAGGGGGGGTGCACCAGTATGGGACACAGTGTGACAGGGGGGAGGGGGGGTACTGGAGGCAGTAGGACGTCACGTTTTGATATAGATATTTTAAGTATTATAAATTTCAGTTGATACGTCGGGACCGGAAATTTCGCTAAAAACGATACATTCTGATACATTTTACAGCCAAAAATATTCTATTAAAGGGGGGGTAGAGATAGATATATGACGTCCTTTTAGGGGGGGGGGGGGGGGGGTCTCGAAAAGTGTGACACAGCGTGACAGGGGGGAGGGGGGGGGGGGGGGGGGTGCCAAAATATCCCATTTATAGCGTGCCGTCCTTTATGCACAGCCACTTACTTGTATTTGAAGGGTTCAGGGTAAGAAACTCTATAAGCGTGACGTCCTTTATGCACAGCCACTTACTTGTATTTGAAGGGTTCAGGGTAAGAAACTCTATAAGCGTGACGTCCTTTATGCACAGCCACTTACTTGTATTTGAAGGGTTCAGGGTAAGAAACTCTATAAGCGTGACGTCCTTAATGCACAGCCACTTACTTGTGTTTGAAGGGTTCAGGGTAAGAAACTCTATAAGCGTGACGTCCTTTATGCACAGCCACTTACTTGTATTTGAAGGGTTCAGGGTAAGAAACTCTATAAGCGTGACGTTCTTAATGCACAGCCACTTACTTGTGTTTGAAGGGTTCAGGGTAAGAAACTCTATAAGCGTGACGTCCTTTATGCACAGCCACTTACTTGTATTTGAAGGGTTCAGGGTAAGAAACTCTATAAGCGTGACGTCATTTATGCACAGCCACTTACTTGTATTTGAAGGGTTCAGGGTTAGAAACTCTATAAGCGTGACGTCCTTTATGCACAGCCACTTACTTGTATTTGAAGGGTTCAGGGTTAGAAACTCTATAAGCGTGCCGTCCTTTATGCACAGCCACTTACTTGTATTTGAAGGGTTCAGGGTAAGAAACTCTATAAGCGTGACGTCATTTATGCACAGCCACTTACTTGTATTTGAAGGGTTCAGGGTAAGAAACTCTATAAGCGTGACGTCCTTAATGCACAGCCACTTACTTGTGTTTGAAGGGTTCAGGGTAAGAAACTCTATAAGCGTGACGTCCTTTATGCACAGCCACTTACTTGTATTTGAAGGGTTCAGGGTAAGAAACTCTATAAGCGTGACGTTCTTAATGCACAGCCACTTACTTGTGTTTGAAGGGTTCAGGGTAAGAAACTCTATAAGCGTGACGTCCTTTATGCACAGCCACTTACTTGTATTTGAAGGGTTCAGGGTAAGAAACTCTATAAGCGTGACGTCATTTATGCACAGCCACTTACTTGTATTTGAAGGGTTCAGGGTTAGAAACTCTATAAGCGTGACGTCCTTTATGCACAGCCACTTACTTGTATTTGAAGGGTTCAGGGTTAGAAACTCAATAAGTCAATTGTCTGTCATCTTGCAGGGATTTCCTTTTTTTTATAGTTGAAGAGACTTGGCTGGTATTTTTTCACGGAGTTTTTTTTTATGGGGTTATTACTACTTTTTTTAGTTTATTTTCACAACTTGTAACACAACATATCGGAGCAACAATGAGAATGGCTAATTCCTTGAAAAAAATACGCCATTAACGAATTGGATACTAAGAAAAATTGTATTTGGTTCTTAATATACGCTTACAGTGATATTCCATAAAGAATTGCGAAAGCATCGTTCCAATCGGTCCAGCCGTTTTTGAGATATGGCATTTCTTCCGGTTTTAAAATGGCGGCTGAAATTACTGCCACCTAGAATTAAATTCTATAAATGTTACGTAAGCCTTCTGAATAGGTATTTATAGGTTTTTATATAAAGGGGGAGTGAATGCCATATCTCGAAAACGGCTGGACCGATTGGAAATGCAGATTTCGCATAACTATGACGTCATTTCCGGTTTCAGTAATTAAAAAACTTTAGTTTCACTATTTATATTTCATATAGAGGACCGTCTGAAACGATTGGTTCAAATTTCGTTCCTATCAGTCTAGCCGTTTTTTAGATATGACGTCACTTCCGGTTTCAAAATGGCGACACAAAAAATTCATACAGGTAAGGTATCATCAGACAGACGAGCTCTATATGTGGTGTAAATTTCGGGTAAATCGACCCAGCCGTTTAGGCTGTGTCGGAGACCGCGGAATTTATTGAAAGATGAATAGGTCGATTTATCTGAAGAAAGCCGTACAATTTCACTGTTTTCACGGTCCTCCAGCTCGCAAACGCCATAACGTACTGTTCCCAAATTAGGTATATGTGGTGGGGTGGGCCATAGCTCGAAATTAAGATATTTAGCAACAATGTGAGATATTTCAATTTTGAGATCCAGTAGGCCGAAAAGGCCACTTTGATGCTTACAGTAAAAGTGGGTTGCTCCAGCCATTTACTATTAAATACTGTACCTCGATTGAGCTATGACGTCAATTCAATCAATTTCAAATCATTTATTTCTCCAACAAAAACAAAGTAAATACACACAATTCGCTGTTATAAAAATAATGAAAAGAGAAGCCCGCATAAGAAAATATTCTTGTGTGCGGGCTGTCTAAATAAAAGTACAAATTATAAATAATCAGCCACAGGCAGTGAGAGAGAGAGAGAGAGAGAGAGAGAGAGAGAGAGAGAGAGAGAGAGAGAGAGAGAGAGAGAGAAAATATATATAAAAGAAACATACTAAGTACATATTATAATACAACAATAATAATAATAATAATTACAATAATATAATTACGATATAATATTACAATATACAATATTACAATATTACAAATTTTCTACAATATACAATATCTAGTGGAGCGGTCGCTCCACCCAGCCAAGTCGTACCGTACACTCACACTCACTCAACATACCGTAAATGCCTAATAAACTGAGGAGCAGACCAACCACTTTTACTGTAAGCAACAACATGGCATTTTCGGCCTACTGGATCATAAAATTAGAAAATCTCACATTGTTGTGAAATATCTTAATTTCGAGCTATGGCCCACCCCACTCCATATACTAAATTTGGGAACAATAGGTTATGCCATTTGCGTGCTAGAGGGCCGTGAAAACAGTGAAATTACACCCCTTATAAAACCTATCTGATGATGATGATAATGATATCAGGAAACACCGCTATCACCGCCACAGCCTAAACGGCTTAGCCGATCGATCTGAAATTTTCACCACATGTGCACTTTTGGCGTCTGAGGTGCCTTTTTATAAAACCATCCGGTAGTCGCCATTTTGAAACCGGAAGTGACGTCATATCTCGAAAACGGCTCAACCGATCGGAATGAAACTAGCGCCAAATGATTCAGACGGTCGTCTATATGGAATATCAATAGTTAAAGTAGAGATGTACTATTACCAAAACCGGAAATGACGTCATGAAAATGAAGAACTAGATTTTAATGACCTCTTACTACAATAACCACATATTTAGAAGGCTTATAATGATACATAACATTTATAGAAATAAATTCTAGGTGGCAGTTATTTCAGTCGCCATTTTGAAAACCGGAAGTGATACCATATCTCGAAAACGGCTGGACTGATTGGAACGAAGCTTTCGCAATTCTTCATGGAATATCACTTTAAGCTTAGGTATATTGAGCATCAAACACAATTTTTCGTATTAACCAATTCGGAAATGGCGTATTTTTTAAAAGTATTTAGTCATTGTTGCTCCGATGTGTGTTACAAGTTGTGTAAATAAACTAAAAAAATAAGTGATATCCCCATAAAAAAACACTCCGTGTAAAAATACCAGCCAAGTCTCTTCAACTATAAAAAAATAGAAGAAATCTAAAAATTCAGCACTGAAAAGTAGTGATATCAAAAAATGAGCCAAGTCAAAACTTAATTTTAAAAACCAAAATATACTTGGCGCATCGTTTTTAAGGGCATTATAGGTATATTATATATATTTAGGTACATTTGATTTTTGGCATATGCTTCTATACTATTTATATACACGATGCGCCAAGTATATTTTGGTTTTTAAAATTAAGTTTTGACTTGGCTCATTTTTTGATATCACTACTTTTCAGTGCTGAATTTTTAGATTTCTTCTATTTTTTTTATAGTTGAAGAGACTTGGCTGGTATTTTTACACGGAGTGTTTTTTTATGGGGTATAATATACTAGAGTGCTCCGCCAAGTAATACATGACCCTATTTGCTATCTTTCTGGGCAAGGCAATGCATAACTGAAGATGGACCACCATTAAAATAAAACTACTCTGATATGCTGGCAAAGAATTGTCTCTCGTGATAATTTTTTTCAACTCACGGAATGACCGATCATAAATGCAAATCAAGGCTTTTTTATAATTATATCTGTGGAAGGTGCATACTTACCCCACACTAACCCCAATGCACACCTGTAGTGTACAACGTAAATTAGAAAAAAAGAAAACATATGTAACTTTTTTTAAAATATTTAAATATATCGTGAATAACTCAATAGTCAATATATAAAAAATATGAACAGATACGACTCAATGTTAAATAAAAACAAAAACTTCAGTTGCATGGTATATAGAATTAAAATGATTTTATAATATTTGAAACACAACAGAATAAAATGTATCTATATGATGATCGAATTCAGGTTCCAAAATTTTATTTAGTCGAATCCTGTTTACAATTTAATTATTGTGTCAGGAGATGTACATCATAGTCTAGGGTATTCTTCTCCGCAACCGATCAACGCGACTGGCCAAGTCCATCACGGGGGGGGGGGGGGGGGGGGGGGGTTCAAATTAAGAATAAATATTTGAAACTGAATTAAAACAAATAGGCGTGATTGATATTAAAATGGAATATGATTTGATTTGCAATTATGATGAACGAAAAGTGGTATCGAGATTTAATCAAAGTTCGTCACTTTTTATGTAATAACTTAAAAAAATACGAAATTTTCTATATACAATTTTATGCATGTTTCCACTTTCTAACTTATCCTGATTATTTAATCGTTCGCATATTCTCTGCACACATGAAAACATCAACGAACGATACAGTATTAGGTATGTAGGTGTACCAATTAAAATCTTTTGATAAAATGCTAAGTTGTGAAGTAAGCAGAAAATGTATATGTTCTTGCTTGCTTGATATTTGTTTATATATAGTCATATCAAATGAGAGACGTAATATTGGAAATTAGGTCCAATATCAAAAGGTAACAATAAAAGACACTCTGGACAGAAATGTTCCCTTGTGCCGCCCCCCCCCCCCCCCCATAACCCACTCCAAAAATTTCAGTATTTATTCACATGAAATGTTGGTTTGCCATGATTCTAGTCAAGGTCTCCAGTAGAAATTCCAAAATTTTCTTCACTGCCAAATGGATTCACTCCTACATTTGGAAAGTTTCGTAAACAGTGACTTTTTCAATGACAATTTGGTTTATATTTAGTATCTCTCTAAATACTTATCGGATTCAAACGAAACTTTTTGCTTGCCAGTTCGCTTGAAATTATGTACAGGAAAATTCATGTTTCGTTGAAAATTGTGCTAAATTCGCGATGTCTATAGACGCGAATCGTAACGCAACTTCCGATCTCCGGATTCCATGGCCAAATATTGTTCAGGTCGATTTGTGAAAATTAGTTTCACTGCCTACTAAAATTGATTTTCACTGCACCATTGAAATTGACGTTTTAAATTAAGAGATCAGAAAAGGCGATGTTTTTCACGAATAACTTTGTAAATACTGAACAGAATGTCGCGAAAGTGTTACTATAAATCAAGTCACGTAATTTTGTACATTACTGGCGAGTTTCAACTTGATCGGTGGAAAACTCAAGATTTGTATAGAGAACGAAATTTTCAGCCACGTTGCTACGGGGACGACGTTCTTCTCTTTTAAGCGTATTATAGTAAAGGATAATTAATTATTATTCATGGTTAATTTTGATACTGTTGAAAAGAAATTGTCTCGCATCCATTTACTGAGGATTTTCTTAAATATGTACATGCTATTACTTTTCCTAATTTCAATAGGATTTTTATTATAGTGGTAGGGGCCCAGGTAGCGAGAATTGAATTGCAGTTAAGTTCGTAATGGAGTTATTTTTCAGCCAAGGAGTAAGGGTGGTAAAACGTCACTCACAATCATGACGTCGATCTTGCTGAGCTGATCAGCTGTTATGAAATGTCATTGTCTTTGCTCAGCTGTTTAATTTGATTAATGAAATGTCATTGCCTTCCCTGTCAATTTTCTTTCAATTGATGTTACATGAAGATAATGTATATTTAAATAATTGAAATGGAGTTAAGCAAAAGCGAAATAAGTGACCTAGAGGTGTGGAAGCATTTTACATTCAATTAAGTATGATAGCGGTCGACTGCACTCGTTTCTCATTGGTTAATTTTTAACCCCATTTACGAACTTAACTGCAATTCAATTCTCGTGCCCAGCGAATCAACGTGCCGTTGGCCAGTGAGTTTAATTTTTTTGGGGACATACAGAGTATAATTAAAGTTACTTGAATTATTGGCTCTAGTAGACTGTAAAAGAGGTGGATGATGTGTTTTATAAAAATTAAAATATTTATGGGTGTGGATAATTATCGTTTTGTAATCAATTGGCTAATTGTGAGCACATTGGTTGCTTTAAATGCTTGCTTCATTGAATAACTCTTCCTCTCTTTCAAGATAATTTTTAATATCAAGCTTTGAATGTTAGCTAATGGTTTTAAATTTGTCTTCTTAATTCCCCCCCAACCAATAATACCGTATTGCATAATGGATTGGGCCAAAGCGGTATATACCTGCATAATTAATTTTCTGTGTAAAATATTTCGCAGCCTGTAAAATATATAATACATTTCTGAGTTTGCTGACACAATTCGTAACTTGGTCATTCCATTTAACATTTTCATTAATTATAATTCCAAGATATTTTACAGTGCGCACTTTCTTTAATTCGTAACAATCGCAAGGGCCCTTCATTGCACAGTTTGAACAATGAAGGTAGAGTTTCATTTTTTTTGCGTGGGCTCCGGTTGCTTGTATATTGAAATATATTGAAAATTCTAAATACACTGTTTTTGATTGCTTTAGGGTTAAAATATTCAAATTAAGCCAATTGTAGACAATTGAGAGTGAATTATTGGCTTTTTGATATACACTTGACTAGTCTGGACCCCTAAACACTATCGCCGTATCATCTGCATAGGTGATAACGTTACCTTCAATATCCATGTTGCAAAGTTCATTTATATATATTATAAATAATACTGGGCCAAGTACTGTTCCCTGGGGCACTCCACAGAGCACAGTCTTTTCTTGACTAAGAATAGGTCCCAGTTTTACTGCTTGTTTTCTATTTGCAAGATAAGAAGTGAACAAATTAAGTGCGACTCCTCTAATTCCTATATTTTCAAGTTTTAAAAGTAAAATATCATGATCCACGGTGTCGAATGCTTTAGCAAGATCTAGAAATACTGCTATAGACTTTTCGCTTTTATCTAAACTTTCATAAATTTGTTTAGTGACAGCATAAATTGCGTCATACGTGCTTAATTTAGACCGAAAACCATATTGATTTGGCGACAAAACATTAAAATCGTTTAAAAATTTTAATAATCTAAATTTAATACATTTTTCTAATATTTTTGATAAATGAGGCAGAAGTGAAATTGGTCGATAATTGTCTACTTTATACTTTTCATTACCTTTATGTATTGGAATAATTATTGCGGATTTGAAACATTCAGGAAATATACCTTGCTCCAAGCTTAGATTGAAAATATGTGCAAGTGGATTCGCGATGTAATGTCTGATTACAACTATTGTGCTGGCCTGCAATTCATCACCACCACACGCAGTATTTGTTTTAAGTGTCATTATTAGTTTTAATATCTCTGCGTCCGTAACAGGTGTTAAGTATAGAGAATTACCATTAGATGTTCCACTAACTGCCGGGTTAGGAGAATCAGTATCAATTGAATTTTGAATTTTGAATTTTGATAGCCAGGGGAGGAGCGTATATTTTCTGCCAAGTAATTACCAATGTTAGAAAAATAGTCAACTAGTAAATTCGCAATCTTCTGTGGATCGTCTGAAGTTTTATGCATATTATTGTCAATCATAAGTTCTTTTATAGGTTTTCTGTCTTTTGTTGTTTTTGTTTTGTGTTTTTGTTTGTCTTGATGTCCTTCCCAGAGCCTATATATTAGGCAAGGCCTAATAATTCCCCCTCCAAAAAGAGCCTTAAGGCATGGGTGCTTAGGCGCTACGCACCCATGCGGGAACTGGAATGACCGGCAACAATTGAGCTACATTTGCCCGGCCCGCTGACTTGCCAGACTTCGGATCGCCGAGCTCGTAGACGTTGCGTCCTATGGCCCGGACAATACGGAACGGACCATTCCTCTTTGATGCCAGACCGCTTGCAATGCCTTTGCGGTGCGGTGGTGCCTGGCGACGCTGAGTACCTGCAGCGTAGTGTAGCTGCGTACTTGCGAACTTGTGTCGCGGTGTATGGACGGTTTGTCGTCGCTTCGCGTCGCTTCGAATCCTCGGCGGAGTCCGTGCGCTGCACCTTGGAATCCTCGACGGCGTCCGTGCACTGCACCTCGGAATCCTCGACAGAGTCCGAGCCCTGCACCTTGGAAGCCTCGACGGAGTCCATGCACTGCACCTTGGAATCCTCGACGGCGTCCATGCACTGCACCTTGGAAGCCTCGACGGCGTCCGTGCCCCGCACCTTGGAAGCCTCGACGGCGTCCGTGCCCTGCACCTTGGAAGCCTCGACGGAGTCCATGCACTGCACCATGGAAGCCTCGACGGCGTCCATGCACTGCACCTTGGAAGCCTCGACGGCGTCCGTGCCCTGCACCTTGGAAGCCTCGACGGAGTCCATGCACTGCACCATGGAAGCCTCGACGGAGTCCATGCACTGCACCATGGAAGCCTCGACGGCGTCCATGCACTGCACCTTGGAAGCCTCGACGGCGTCCGTGCCCTGCACCTTGGAAGCCTCGACGGAGTCCATGCACTGCACCATGGAAGCCTCGACGGCGTCCATGCACTGCACCTTGGAAGCCTCGACGGCGTCCGTGCCCTGCACCTTGGAAGCCTCGACGGAGTCCATGCACTGCACCATGGAAGCCTCGACGGCGTCCATGCACTGCACCTTGGAAGCCTCGACGGCGTCCGTGCCCTGCACCTTGGAAGCCTCGACGGAGTCCATGCACTGCACCATGGAAGCCTCGACGGCGTCCATGCACTGCACCTTGGAAGCCTCGACGGAGTCCATGCACTGCACCATGGAAGCCTCGACGGCGTCCATGCACTGCACCTTGGAATCCTCGACGGAGTCCATGCACTGCACCTTGGAAGCCTCGACGGAGTCCATGCACTGCACCTTGGAAGCCTCGACGGCGTCCGTGCCCTGCACCTTGGAAGCCTCGACGGAGTCCATGCACTGCACCTTGGAATCCTCGACGGAGTCCATGCACTGCACCTTGGAATCCTCGACGGAGTCCATGCACTGCACCTTGGAAGCCTCGACGGAGTCCATGCACTGCACCTTGGAAGCCTCGACGGCGTCCGTGCCCTGCACCATGGAAGCCTCGACGGAGTCCATGCACTGCACCATGGAAGCCTCGACGGAGTCCATGCACTGCACCTTGGAAGCCTCGACGGCGTCCGTGCCCTGCACCTTGGAAGCCTCGACGGCGTCCGTGCCCTGCACCTTGGAAGCCTCGACGGCGTCCATGCACTGCACCTCGGAACCTTCGACGGAGTCCCCTTGACGTCGAAGTGGAGAAGGCGTGGCGGTTGTGTCCTGAACTGATAGTACAGCAGGCGTCGTGGACGCTGCTCGTTCTGCTACTATTTGACGCATCGCAGCCAAGAAACCTTGAAAGTCACAGGCCTTGATACGCAGATGATACAACCCATTTTTTGAATTGTGAGTCAACTCGCTCCACTGCTAGGGAACATTTTGCATATGACAATAGTGCCACAAAGCAATTAGCAGATTGGGTAGAGGAGAATGGTTTGTGTTTGAATTTGACTAAATCAGTAGTTATTCAGTTTAATCCTAGTGCCAGGCTTGAAAGTATTAGCAGCCCACTCATTTATTTAAATGGAAGAAGTTTGAAGGTTCAAAATACTACTAGATTTTTAGGAATAACTGTCGACAACAAATTAAATTGGAATGAACATATTTCTGAAGTTTCTTCAAAGGTGTCTTCTGGCTGTTACTTAGTTAGGAGAATTATGGAAATATGTAATTTTAGTACTGCAAAGTTAGTTTACTTCTCATATATTCATTCAAGAATTTCATATGGTATTTTACTTTGGGGGTTTTCATGTAAAAGCCACAGAATTTTTATGTTACAAAAAAGAGCAGTACGATATTTAGCCAATGTTAGTTATGATCCTTGTACACCAGGATTTTATTATAAAGACTCATGCAGACCTCTGTTCATTCGTTTTAAAATTATGACACTGCCATGCATTTACATTCTTAGCGCAATCATGTTTGTTGTTGAGAATAGGTACCTATTAACCATGAATAATGAAGTACATGGTTATAATACCAGACAAAAAAATGATTTTCATTTGAGTAAATCTATTAACATCAATAAGTGCCCAAAACAGATGGGTGTTAAATTTTATAATAAATTGAGTGCAGTGATCAAGTCCAAGCTAGATTATGAACGTTTGTATATTTTTAAAGCTTGTTTGAAAGATTTTTTAATAGCTAATTGTTTTTATTCCATTGACGAATTCTTGCAGAATTCTATTTAATATTCCTACTCAAATTGTAAATTGAGTTATGTGGTATTATTGACATTGTCTAATTCACATGTATGTGACCAATCTGGACAAATAAAAAATTGAAATTGAAAGATTGAAATTGAAACGTAACATGTCGCGTTGCAGGTCGAGGGGCAACCTGCTCCACCCTGGAATTTGTTCCAACCGGCAGCAAGATTCCATGTTTTGCTCCATGCCAACAGATAAACGTGACTGGCTTGGAAATTGTATGAAATACCTGGCTTAAAAGTGAAATTCGGACGAGCCCCCACTTGTTGTGTCCAGGAGATAGAAATGCAACAAGATTAGTTTAAAATACTTTATTATTTCTTCTGACAAGAACAAAGCTTAGCTTTTTATCACCAATAATGCTATCTTCTTCTTTTCTCTCTGCCTCCTTGATGTCCTTCCCAGAGCCTATATATTAGGCAAGGCCTAATAGTTCATTACATTCATGCGTTCAGGTGAGATGAAGTAACGTAACAATTCCAGCATTGCTTCCAGGTTGTCAAATTTGGTCTTGCTATTTCAGCTTATTTCCGTTACATATGTCCAGTTATTGACCTACTATTTATATTGGGCTATTCGTACGACATGGAAGAATTTACTGAACACAAGTTCAATTATTTTTGTGCCTTTGGTTAAAAGTAGTATGACGTAAAGTGTGACACTGCTTCAGTCTACTAAATTCTCAATCTGTCAGCGACACTAACCTTGAATGAATTCCATGATTTCGAGGTAACTTGTTTCTGTACACTAGTAAAATCACTGACTCCACTGAAAACGCTTTCAATTAACATTATTGTCGTCTTCAATTTGATCACTAACAATAATGGTCTCGTCGGCAAAGAAAAACTCCCACTAAATCCAGCCGCTCGCTTCATCGGGGATTTCCTGTCGGACGGACGCCATCTTGGCTCAACTCGAGCGAGAGCGCTTGCGAATTTCGAGATATCGAATCGATACCAGGGTCGATACGCGGCGCGTTTGATGACAACCATTGACCCGAGTCTAAATGTTCACTCACCTATCCAAGACACAAGACACAAGAACTCTAATCTATGCTGATGACATCATGATATGGGGAGAGAATAGCGAGGAGGTTCAAAGGAAGATATAGACGAATGGAGCAGAGTGACAGAAGGGTTTGAAGATAAGTCTGGAGAAGAGCGAGGTGCTAGTCATGGAGAGAAAGGCAAGTGTTAGGGATCGGAGCAGGTTAAGACTGAGGGGACAAGAGCTTCAAGAGAAGAAAGAATTCAAATATTTGGGTAGTATAATAAACAACACTGCAACTCTAGGGAGCGAAATTAAATCAAGAATTGTTAAGGATGAAGGATTTTATCAGTCGGTCCGGAAATTACTCTGGAGCGAAGAATTTCCTTTGAAATGTAAAACGCTTATGTTTAAGCAATATTTCTTACCCATATTAACCTATGGAGCAGTTACATGGAATCTTGGGGAGAAGGAGTTAAAACAAATACAAGCTGCTGAAATGAAATTTTTACGGAGTGTGAAAGGAGTGACGAAGATTGATAGATTAAGAAGTACAAACATAAGAAAAGATTAAGGTGTAGAATGATTGGGGTTTAAGTTGGGGAGGGAGAGATTGAAGTGGTTTGGTAACGTGTAAAGAATGGATATTGGAAGTATAACCAGACGAGAGCTTGAAGTAATGAATGTTGTAAGAAAGAGAAGTGTTGGAAGACCAAGAGCACAATGGAAGAGTTTGATTGAAGAAGATGTGAGTGCAAGAGGGGAAGAATGGAAGATGGTTGAAGAGGAACGGTGGTGGGAAGATAGCAGCATAATATGGAATGGTTTGATTACGAAGATGGAGGGTAAAGAGAGTGAAGAGGAAGAAGATTTAGATAATGAATTATCCGGCCCGGCTACCCGGTTAAGAAATATAGTAGCCCTTGTTTAATTGGTGTGATAATGTATTGTCTACCACCTGACCCAAAAATATTAGAAACAGGTTTTTGCTTAAATAAAAAAACCCTATCCCGTAGCATTGGTTGTCAATGCTCCAGCCTTAAGGTTTGAACGGTATGTTGTGTGCGAGTGTGCGCGCCGTACGACTTGGCTGGCGTGGAGCGACCGCTCCACTAGATACGGCATCACTACCATGTAAAATAGATAGCAGTGACACCGTATCAAGTAATGCGAGACGACAAGGGAATTTAGAATAGCCCCCCAGGAACTATAAAGACTTACATTAGTATTAAATAGCTCTAGGTAAGTCGATTTTTAATATTATTTTGTTTCTTCACTGATGCAAGTAAATGTACATACTGCACCTTCAAAACCTACTTGCAAACGACTGTCGTTGGATTTCAGTAGTTAAGTTTAAACAGCCATTCAAGGTAGTTTGTTGATTTTGCCATGCCAATTCCGTTTTAATAATAACTGTTAAATTTTAGCAGAGTATTGAAAGACCGCCTTAAATAAAAGTTGCAATATCATGCTGAAATCATGTTTTATTGCTCGTGTTTCGCTAATTGTCGATAATGTTTTGATTGGAGGTGTTACACTGCCGGTGCTCGCTCAGCAACGCGCCACATAGTTGTTTATCATCTCAATTAGCTGCCTGTTAGCTAAGTGTCGGATAGCGGCGTGTTACACTGCCGGTGCTCGCTCAGCAACGCGCCACATAGTTGTATATCATCTCAATTAGCTGCCTGTTAGCTAAGTGTCGGATAGCGGCGTGTTACACTGCCGGTGCTCGCTCAGCAACGCGCCACATAGTGTATATCATCTCAATTAGCTGCCTGTTAGCTAAGTGTCGGATAGCGGCGTGTTACACTGCCGGTGCTCGCTCAGCAACGCGCCACATAGTTGTATATCATCTCAATTAGCTGCCTGTTAGCTAAGTGTCGGATAGCGGCGTGTTACACTGCCGGTGCTCGCTCAGCAACGCGCCACATAGTTGTATATCATCTCAATTAGCTGCCTGTTAGCTAAGTGTCGGATAGCGGCGTGTTAAACTGCCGGAGCTCGCTCAGCAACGCGCCACATAGTTGTATATCATCTCAATTAGCTGCCTGTTAGCTAAGTGTCGGATAGCGGCGTGTTACACTGCCGGTGCTCGCTCAGCAACGCGCCACATAGTTGTATATCATCTCAATTAGCTGCCTGTTAGCTAAGTGTCGGATAGCGGCGTGTTACACTGCCGGTGCTCGCTCAGCAACGCGCCACATAGTTGTATATCATCTCAATTAGCTGCCTGTTAGCTAAGTGTCGGATAGCGGCGTGTTACACTGCCGGTGCTCGCTCAGCAACGCGCCACATAGTTGTATATCATCTCAATTAGCTGCCTGTTAGCTAAGTGTCGGATAGCGGCGTGTTACACTGCCGGTGCTCGCTCAGCAACGCGCCACATAGTTGTATATCATCTCAATTAGCTGCCTGTTAGCTAAGTGTCGGATAGCGGCGTGTTACACTGCCGGAGCTCGCTCAGCAACGCGCCACATAGTTGTATATCATCTCAATTAGCTGCCTGTTAGCTAAGTGTCGGATAGCGGCGTGTTACACTGCCGGTGCTCGCTCAGCAACGCGCCACATAGTTGTATATCATCTCAATTAGCTGCCTGTTAGCTAAGTGTCGGATAGCGGCGTGTTACACTGCCGGTGCTCGCTCAGCAACGCGCCACATAGTTGTATATCATCTCAATTAGCTGCCTGTTAGCTAAGTGTCGGATAGCGGCGTGTTACACTGCCGGTGCTCGCTCAGCAACGCGCCACATAGTTGTATATCATCTCAATTAGCTGCCTGTTAGCTAAGTGTCGGATAGCGGCGTGTTACACTGCCGGTGCTCGCTCAGCAACGCGCCACATAGTTGTATATCATCTCAATTAGCTGCCTGTTAGCTAAGTGTCGGATAGCGGCGCTTTGCGCTGACAAAGACAGAGATATGAGACGTGTAATTACACGCATGTGCAGTGGTGCGATGCTTCCTCACGCATGCGCAAGCTGTGACGTCACACCTCTCATACACTTCTCAAACGTTCACGACAAATGTGCAACAATAGGGTAGGTAGATCATTTAAGAGAAGAGTAAGTTAGAAGGCGCACAGCCATTTGTTGAATGTTTACTTTCTCAATTCAGTTCGAGCATATTTTCCTTTTTCAATACTTATGAAGGTCCAGATGGATGAGATATCTTGTTGTGATCTTCTGCTTATAAGGTGCAATGTGAGTTCCTGGCTCATTAAGAAGGCAAGCGACAATGTTAAACGTGTCCCCTAGTGACTTGGTTCCCATGCTTACCTGTAGACAATGCAGTCACATCCAGGGTCAGGATGCCAGTGCCAATTACACCAGAACATTTAGTAGGTGAAGAGTTAGTGTCATTTAGAATAATATCACGCATTTGCATTAGAATTCAAGAAGGATTACAGTCAGAAACAATTTATACTTAACAAAATCCAATCCAAGATACATTAGGTTAGGCAGCTAGCAACATTATTACATTTAGAAAACTTTCTTTCACTATAGACATACTTAATTGCAATATATTTTTGACACTGATGTGGAATCTACTTGGAAAATCACATAGAAGTGTATACAGTTTCAAAACGCAATGCCAACCGATGACATTTAGAGGTGGAAACATAATATGAATAGCAATCTTGTTTTGCAACCTGATACTCAAACTGGTACATAACAATCATTATTAACAGAACACATGATTCTGTATCTCCTCCATGAATATTTACAGAAAGCAGGGAAGTCCCCTTAACTCTTTTTAATGTAAGTTTGTAAATATCAACACGAATAATAACGACAAAATATAAATTTCACCCGAAAAAAATCTAAATTTTAATTCACAAAATAAAAAATTTCGATTTCATGAGACATTTTGGCGGGAAAATCAATGCGCGTGATCATAGTGCCTGGTGATGTAATTTCAAGTCCACAACAATGTGTTACCATGGTGAATATTTTGTTGCCATGGCAATGCTGAGCCCCATGGCGTCAATGCCGATATTACTATATTAAAACAACGTTTATAAATAATTTAAAAATGCAGAGTTTTCTATCAATCTTTCTGTATCAATTATTCGTCCCACAATAAGAATGTTTTGTTTGTCTACAGACTTGACTGCGCTTTTAATATTCTACAACTTGTCTTATCTCGCGTATGTTTATCATCTGTTGTTTGAAATGTAAATGCAATAATGATGGTGTGATATTCGAGTGTATTCACGAGGCAATGCACCGGCATATCTGATTCATTACGGAACGGAACTGAGCCGCTCACGCCAGACAATAAGGAACAAGCAGATGCCTGGGAATATTCCCCGTCAAGACAGGGCTACACTAGTACATTTCAGATCAAGAATAAGTTTATACATTATACATACATTTTATAAACTTTAATATTAAATCAAGATTTAACCCCAGATCTAGTGGAGCGGTCGCTCCACCCAGCCAAGTCGTACTATACACTCACAGTCACTCAACATACCGTAAATGCCTAATAAACTGAGGAGCAGACCAAACACTTTTACTGTAAGCAACAACATGGCATTTTCGGCCTACTGGATCTTAAAATTGGAAAATCTCACATTGTTGTGAAATGTCTTAATTTCGAGCTATGGCCCACCCCACTACATATACCAAATTTGGGAACAATAGGTTATGCCATTTGCGCGCTAGAGGACCGAGAAAACAGTGAAATTACACCACTTTCTGATTCTGAAGATGATGATTCTGATGATATCAGGAAACCCTGTTGACAGCGCCACAGCCTAAACGGCTAAACCGATCGACCTGAAACTTTTACCACATATGCACTTTTGGCGTCTGATGATACCTTGCCTCTTGTGATTTTTTGTGCCGCCATTTTTAAACCGGAAGTGACGTCATAACTCAAAAACGTCTGGACCGATTAGAACGAAATTAGCGCCATTTGATTTAGATGGTCATCTATATGAAGTATCAATAAAAAAAATATTATTTTCTTATTTTCTAAACCGGAAGTGACGTCATAAATACGCAATATTTAACTTATTTCAACAAATTATACTTAAAATACGTACATAATTAACTTACATTGTAACATAGACAATACAATTTATATATTCAAGGTAGCAGTGTTCTCGGCCGCCATTCCTGAAACCGGAAGTGACGTCATATATCTAAAACGCCTGTAACGATTGCAACTGAACTAGCTCCTGCGTATTCATTCTGCTATTTATTTGAAAAATCAATTGTGAAAAATGAATAAATAAATTAATGGTACCGGAAATGGCGGCAGGAACCACTAAATGAAACCGGAAGTGACGTCATATATTACAAACGGCATGACCGATTTTACGGAAATATAGGGATTAGGAATTCAGATGGTCGTTCATGAAGGTATCAACTAGATAAAACTAGATTGTTTTCTTATTACCTATACCGGAATTCGGCCGCTATTTCAAAACCGGAAGTGACGTCATGTATCGAAAACGGCTGGATCGATTATAACGAAACTTAAGCTATTCTTCTTGGATAATCATTTTCATCTTATACCAAACGCAACTTTTCATAGTAACCAAATCGGTTGAGGCGTATTTTTTTAAAGAAATTAGTCCCTGCTCGGACATGTGCTACAAGCTGTATGAATAAACTAACAAAAGAAGTGATATCCCAGAAAAAACACTCCGTGTAAAAATACCAGCCAAGTCTCTTTAACTATAAAAAAAAAATAGAAGAAATCTAAAAATTCAGCACTGAAAAGGAGTGATATCAAAAAAGGAGCCAAGTCAACGAATTTTCCAAATTTTAATCGTACCATTGAAATAAAAATATCAACCCCCGAGAAATACTTAAAAAAAGGACTTGGCGCATCGTTTTTTTAAAGACATTTTTCTATTCTTAAGCTTATGCCACTCACATACTACGTAGTTCAGAAATGCCTAGAAAAATTGGGACAAAACTTTCAAATTAAATATTGAACATTCTGTAAAATATTTTAAATTTAAATATAAGTACGCAAAGAAACATAGCATTGTCTTACAAGCAATAAATACAGAACAGTTGTGTTTGTGATTGGTAGGTACCTATAGTTTTGTGGGTACATCAACATACCTACTACAGCATTATACTTTGAACCTTCTCGCCGTGTAATTAATTGCTATTAATTAACATTTTATACCAAAAAAATTCATAAATTACATAACGTATTACTTTAGATAAAAATCTAGTCAGTAATTATTTGAGCAGCATGGCTCAGTGCACTAGTCACTTATACAAATCTCATTGACGGCCTTCTTGTAATGAGCGCTTTCGCTATTTCCCTCAGTCACGATATTGAGAAGTATGATTGATTAATATGACCCTAGAAATAGTGGCAATAACGAATAGACTAGGCCGCTTCCGTTTATTCGTTATTCGTTTATCCGTTTATTTCCTCTGAATATTGACAAAATACCAAAACTGCCAGTAGGTAAGAGTACTAGTTATATTAAAACGTAGTATGATTCGTCGATAATGAATGTGATATACTCAGGAAAATATACTTGTAGAGTTCTTCCTATACTTTTAGGATAGAAAAGTGTCTTTAAAAAAACGATGCGCCAAGTCCTTTTTTTAAGTATTTCTCGGGGGTTGATATTTTTATTTCAATGGTACGATTAAAATTTGGAAAATTCGTTGACTTGGCTCCTTTTTTGATATCACTCCTTTTCAGTGCTGAATTTTTAGATTTCTTCTATTTTTTTTTATAGTTAAAGAGACTTGGCTGGTATTTTTACACGGAGTGTTTTTTCTGGGTTCAATCTTCTTCAATCTTCATTATCCCTTTTCACTGTTGTTCACTCTTGTATGACATTTGAAAGTAAATTAGGACCAACTCTCTGCGTGTCGGCAATAGTTTTCGTTGATTTGATATTTAGGCCCAGTAGAATCTTTTGAAAATGAAGACTTTTGTTTAAAAAATGCCGCTCTGGATCCCCGAAAATCCCCTAGCTCGGGAAATTCCCCATCGTTGAGAATCAATCACTGGTGTACAGTCTAAAAGATAGATTATCAAAATATTCAAAAACATTCAAAACACACAAATGAATGAAACACAAATGAAACATTCATTTGTAATAATAAATGAAGACAATTCATTTCTTAGAAAATACGTATTTTAAAGAATAATTGTATAATGATTAAAACCTGAAAGGAATATTATACTAATTACTAGGAAAACGCTCTGAGTAACGCGTTGATAAGCGAGCACGGATACGCGCAACACTTAGAACCCGAAATTCTGTCAATCGAAAATGTCATTAAAAGCCAATAATACTTGAATTTCGTCAAAGACTTGTATTAAAATCTACAACAATTCCTAAAATATTGTTCCCAATAACCATGCAAAGTTTTAAGTTGATCGATTTTGATTTATCGAAGTTGATTTATGATTGAACGATTTCTTGTTAATTTTCAAAAATCCCAGGATCTTGTTCAAAAAATATACCTACCTGGGACCACTCATATGATATAAGTGTGTGAACACAATATTAGATCGATCTGTTGGACGGTCATATCAGTTTCATACGTTTGAAAGTTTCTGCTCTCCTCTAACAACCTTGGAACTGAAGATTCGAAGTTACCGTGAAATATGAAATTCGAGAAATTTGACAGCCAACAAGCAAAATGTCCGTAAACTGTCAATCTTTAGAATTTACACACAGATTAGTCTGAAAATTACCAAAAATACAGATAATGTTGGTCCTAATGACCATGCAAAGTTTTAATGTGATCGGTCGGTTCTAGTATAAATTTCAATAATCGCATGAAATATTTTTTTAAATTTTAACCAATGAGAGGATTTGGCTGAAACTTTGTAAGATTGGGGACATTGTTTGTCGTAATGACTTGTCAATATTTCAAATTGATCGAACCAACCAATCAAAAGATAATTTTTTAACCATTTAAACCAATCAGTGGATTTAAAAAAAAATAGGGTCTGCAACGTCCAGAGGTGTTCCGTACATGTGTGCAAAATTTCAGCTCGATCGAAGAAAAACTGTGACCTGTATATCTCAATTAACTAAATACTATTAAAAAATAGATACGAAGATGATCAAAGTATAATTCAAATTATTGATTTTTAATTGATTTTAATGCCGAGCTTACAAGAGGGACTACGTTTTAATAAATACCGGGTGCTCAAAAACAAATCCCCCTGATTAAGAGGTCACTATATCGAAACTATTAAAGATATGATTCTGACATTTGTACACGCATTAGAAACGATACCAAAATTTAATACATGAAAGTTTCAAACATATTCGTTTATTAGGAAAAAAGTTACAAATGATTGAAGGTACAGTTGAAAAAACAGATGAAACCAGACGAAATTAACGTGTTTGATGAATTGATTTGGAGTCACTTTGTAGGAATAAGGTGATTTTATGTTTATTTATGAATGTCCAAATGAACATAAACCTATATGCTTAATAAATCTATGTGAATTTGTCCTGGACTGTATTTGTGTGCGAGTTTATGTAACTTTTTCTGTGTGATCTCTCACACAGCAGTGCATGACTCTGCTAAGGGAACACTGTCTGTGCGAGACCGATAGCTAATGCTCGCTTATCAAACGCGTTACACCGAGCGTAGTGTTGAGATGCTCAGTGCATTGACTCGCTATGGGAACTCTGTCTGTGCGAGACCAATAGCTAATGCTCGCTTATCAAACACGTTACACCGAGCGTAGTGTTGAGATGCTCAGTGCATGACTCTGCTAAGGGAACACTGTCTGTGCGAGACCGATAGCTAATGCTCGCTTATCAAACGCGTTACACCGAGCGTAGTGTTGAGATGCTCAGTGCATTGACTCGCTATGGGAACTCTGTCTGTGCGAGACCAATAGCTAATGCTCGCTTATCAAACGCGTTACACCGAGCGTAGTGTTGAGATGCTCAGTGCATTGACTCGCTATGGGAACTCTGTCTGTGCGAGACCAATAGCTAATGCTCGCTTATCAAACGCGTTACACCGAGCGTAGTGTTGAGATGCTCAGTGCATGACTCTGCTAAGGGAACACTGTCTGTGCGAGACCAATAGCTAATGCTCGCTTATCAAACGCGTTACACCGAGCGTAGTGTTGAGATGCTCAGTGCATGACTCTGCTAAGGGAACACTGTCTGTGCGAGACCGATAGCTAATGCTCGCTTATCAAACGCGTTACACCGAGCGTAGTGTTGAGATGCTCAGTGCATTGACTCGCTATGGGAACTCTGTCTGTGCGAGACCAATAGCTGATGCTCGCTTATCAAACGCGTTACACCGAGCGTAGTGTTGAGATGCTCAGTGCATTGACTCGCTATGGGAACTCCGTCTGTGCGAGACCAATAGCTAATGCTCGCTTATCAAACGCGTTACACCGAGCGTAGTGTTGAGATGCTCAGTGCATTGACTCGCTATGGGAACTCTGTCTGTGCGAGACCAATAGCTAATGCTCGCTTATCAAACGCGTTACACCGAGCGTAGTGTTGAGATGCTCAGTGCATTGACTCGCTATGGGAACTCTGTCTGTGCGAGACCAATAGCTAATGCTCGCTTATCAAACGCGTTACACCGAGCGTAGTGTTGAGATGCTCAGTGCATTGACTCGCTATGGGAACTCTGTCTGTGCGAGACCAATAGCTAATGCTCGCTTATCAAACGCGTTACACCGAGCGTAGTGTTGAGATGCTCAGTGCATTGACTCGCTATGGGAACTCTGTCTGTGCGAGACCAATAGCTAATGCTCGCTTATCAAACGCGTTACACCGAGCGTAGTGTTGAGATGCTCAGTGCATTGACTCGCTATGGGAACACTGTCTGTGCGAGACCGATAGCTAATGCTCGCTTATCAAACGCGTTACACCGAGCGTAGTGTTGAGATGCTCAGTGCATTGACTCGCTATGGGAACTCTGTCTGTGCGAGACCAATAGCTAATGCTCGCTTATCAAACGCGTTACACCGAGCGTAGTGTTGAGATGCTCAGTGCATGACTCTGCTAAGGGAACACTGTCTGTGCGAGACCGATAGCTAATGCTCGCGTATCAAACGCGTTACACCGAGCGTAGTGTTGAGATGCTCAGTGCATTGACTCGCTATGGGAACTCTGTCTGTGCGAGACCAATAGCTAATGCTCGCTTATCAAACGCGTTACACCGAGCGTAGTGTTGAGATGCTCAGTGCATTGACTCGCTATGGGAACTCTGTCTGTGCGAGACCAATAGCTAATGCTCGCTTATCAAACGCGTTAAACCGAGCGTAGTGTTGAGATGCTCAGTGCATTGACTCGCTATTGGTCTCGCACAGACAGAGTTCCCATAGCGAGTCAATGCACTGAGCATCTAAACACTACGCTCGGTGTAACGGTGCAAACGCGTTACACCGAGCGTTGTGTTAAGATGCTCAGTGCATTGACTCGCTATGGGAACTCTGTCTGTGCGAGACCAATAGCTAATGCTCGCTTATCAAACGCGTTACACCGAGCGTAGTGTTGAGATGCTCAGTGCATTGACTCGCTATGGGAACTCTGTCTGTGCGAGACCAATAGCTAATACTCGCTTATCAAAAGCGTTAAACCGAGCGTAGTGTTGAGATGCTCAGTGCATTGACTCGCTATGGGAACTCTGTCTGTGCAAGACCAATAGCTAATGCTCGCTTATCAAACGCGTTACACCGAGCGTAGTGTTGAGATGCTCAGTGCATTGACTCGCTATGGGAACTCTGTCTGTGCGAGACCAATAGCTAATGCTCGCTTATCAAACGCGTTACACCGAGCGTAGTGTTGAGATGCTCAGTGCATTGACTCGCTATGGGAACTCTGTCTGTGCGAGACCAATAGCTAATGCTCGCTTATCAAACGCGTTACACCGAGCGTAGTGTTGAGATGCTCAGTGCATTGACTCGCTATGGGAACTCTGTCTGTGCGAGACCAATAGCTTATGCTCGCTTATCAAACGCGTTACACCGAGCGTAGTGTTGAGATGCTCAGTGCATTGACTCGCTATGGGAACTCTGTCTGTGCGAGACCAATAGCTAATGCTCGCTTATCAAACGCGTTACACCGAGCGTAGTGTTGAGATGCTCAGTGCATTGACTCGCTATGGGAACTCTGTCTTTGCGAGACCGATAGCTAATGCTCGCTTATCAAACGCGTTACACCGAGCGTAGTGTTGAGATGCTCAGTGCATTGACTCGCTATGGGAACTCTGTCTGTGCGAGACCAATAGCTAATGCTCGCTTATCAAACGCGTTACACCGAGCGTAGTGTTGAGATGCTCAGTGCATTGACTCGCTATGGGAACTCTGTCTGTGCGAGACTAATAGCTAATGCTCGCTTATCAAACGCGTTACACCGAGCGTAGTGTTGAGATGCTCAGTGCATTGACTCGCTAAGGGAACTCTGTCTGTGCGAGACCAATAGCTAATGCTCGCTTATCAAACGCGTTACACCGAGCGTAGTGTTGAGATGCTCAGTGCATTGACTCGCTATGGGAACTCTGTCTGTGCGAGACCAATAGCCAATGCTCGCTTATCAAACGCGTTACACCGAGCGTAGTGTTGAGATGCTCAGTGCATTGACTCGCTATGGGAACTCTGTCTGTGCGAGACCAATAGCTAATACTCGCTTATCAAAAGCGTTAAACCGAGCGTAGTGTTGAGATGCTCAGTGCATTGACTCGCTATGGGAACTCTGTCTGTGCGAGACCAATAGCTAATGCTCGCTTATCAAACACGTTACACCGAGCGTAGTGTTGAGATGCTCAGTGCATTGACTCGCTATGGGAACTCTGTCTGTGCGAGACCGATAGCTAATGCTCGCTTATCAAACGCGTTACACCGAGCGTAGTGTTGAGATGCTCAGTGCATTGACTCGCTATGGGAACTCTGTCTGTGCGAGACCAATAGCTAATGCTCGCTTATCAAACGCGTTACACCGAGCGTAGTGTTGAGATGCTCAGTGCATTGACTCGCTATGGGAACTCTGTCTGTGCGAGACCGATAGCTAATGCTCGCTTATCAAACGCGTTACACCGAGCGTAGTGTTGAGATGCTCAGTGCATTGACTCGCTATGGGAACTCTGTCTGTGCGAGACCAATAGCTAATACTCGCTTATCAAAAGCGTTAAACCGAGCGTAGTGTTGAGATGCTCAGTGCATTGACTCGCTATGGGAACTCTGTCTGTGCGAGACCAATAGCTAATGCTCGCTTATCAAACACGTTACACCGAGCGTAGTGTTGAGATGCTCAGTGCATTGACTCGCTATGGGAACTCTGTCTGTGCGAGACCAATAGCTAATGCTCGCTTATCAAACGCGTTACACCGAGCGTAGTGTTTAGATGCTCAGTGCATTGACTCGCTATGGGAACTCTGTCTGTGCGAGACCAATAGCTAATGCTCGCTTATCAAACGCGTTACACCGAGCGTAGTGTTGAGATGCTCAGTGCATTGACTCGCTATGGGAACTCTGTCTGTGCGAGACCAATAGCTAATGCTCGCTTATCAAAGGCGTTACACCGAGCGTAGTGTTGAGATGCTCAGTGCATTGACTCGCTATGGGAACTCTGTCTGTGCGAGACCAATAGCTAATGCTCGCTTATCAAACGCGTTACACCGAGCGTAGTGTTGAGATGCTCAGTGCATTGACTCGCTATGGGAACTCTGTCTGTGCGAGACCAATAGCTAATGCTCGCTTATCAAACGCGTTACACCGAGCGTAGTGTTGAGATGCTCAGTGCATTGACTCGCTATGGGAACTCTGTCTGTGCGAGACCAATAGCTAATGCTCGCTTATCAAACGCGTTACACCGAGCGTAGTGTTGAGATGCTCAGTGCATGACTCTGCTAAGGGAACACTGTCTGTGCGAGACCGATAGCTAATGCTCGCTTATCAAACGCGTTACACCGAGCGTAGTGTTGAGATGCTCAGTGCATTGACTCGCTATGGGAACTCTGTCTGTGCGAGACCAATAGCTAATGCTCGCTTATCAAACGCGTTACACCGAGCGTAGTGTTGAGATGCTCAGTGCATTGACTCGCTATGGGAACTCTGTCTGTGCGAGACCAATAGCTAATGCTCGCTTATCAAACGCGTTACACCGAGCGTAGTGTTGAGATGCTCAGTGCATGACTCTGCTAAGGGAACACTGTCTGTGCGAGACCAATAGCTAATGCTCGCTTATCAAACGCGTTACACCGAGCGTAGTGTTGAGATGCTCAGTGCATTGACTCGCTATGGGAACTCTGTCTGTGCGAGACCAATAGCTAATGCTCGCTTATCAAACGCGTTACACCGAGCGTAGTGTTGAGATGCTCAGTGCATTGACTCGCTATGGGAACTCTGTCTGTGCGAGACCAAAAGCTAATGCTCGCTTATCAAACGCGTTACACCGAGCGTAGTGTTGAGATGCTCAGTGCATTGACTCGCTATGGGAACTCTGTCTGTGCGAGACCAATAGCTAATGCTCGCTTATCAAACGCGTTACACCGAGCGTAGTGTTGAGATGCTCAGTGCATTGACTCGCTATGGGAACTCTGTCTGTGCGAGACCAATAGCTAATGCTCGCTTATCAAACGCGTTACACCGAGCGTAGTGTTGAGATGCTCAGTGCATTGACTCGCTATGGGAACTCTGTCTGTGCGAGACCGATAGCTAATGCTCGCTTATCAAACGCGTTACACCGAGCGTAGTGTTGAGATGCTCAGTGCATTGACTCGCTATGGGAACTCTGTCTGTGCGAGACCAATAGCTAATGCTCGCTTATCAAACGCGTTACACCGAGCGTAGTGTTGAGATGCTCAGTGCATGACTCTGCTAAGGGAACACTGTCTGTGCGAGACCGATAGCTAATGCTCGCTTATCAAACGCGTTACACCGAGCGTAGTGTTGAGATGCTCAGTGCATTGACTCGCTATGGGAACTCTGTCTGTGCGAGACCAATAGCTAATGCACGCTTATCAAACGCGTTACACCGAGCGTAGTGTTGAGATGCTCAGTGCATTGACTCGCTATGGGAACTCTGTCTGTGCGAGACCAATAGCTAATGCTCGCTTATCAAACGCGTTACACCGAGCGTAGTGTTGAGATGCTCAGTGCATTGACTCGCTATGGGAACTCTGTCTGTGCGAGACCAATAGCTAATGCTCGCTTATCAAACGCGTTACACCGAGCGTAGTGTTGAGATGCTCAGTGCATTGACTCGCTATGGGAACTCTGTCTGTGCGAGACCAATAGCTAATGCTCGCTTATCAAACGCGTTACACCGAGCGTAGTGTTGAGATGCTCAGTGCATTGACTCGCTATGGGAACTCTGTCTGTGCGAGACCAATAGCTAATGCTCGCTTATCAAACGCGTTACACCGAGCGTAGTGTTGAGATGCTCAGTGCATTGACTCGCTATGGGAACTCTGTCTGTGCGAGACCAATAGCTAATGCTCGCTTATCAAACGCGTTACACCGAGCGTAGTGTTGAGATGCTCAGTGCATTAACTCGCTATGGGAACACTGTCTGTGCGAAACCAATAGCTAATGCTCGCTTATCAAACGCGTTACACCGAGCGTTGTGTTGAGATGCTCAGTGCATTGACTCGCTATGGGAACTCTGTCTGTGCGAGACCAATAGCTAATGCTCGCTTATCAAACGCGTTACACCGAGCGTAGTGTTGAGATGCTCAGTGCATTGACTCGCTATGGGAACTCTGTCTGTGCGAGACCAATAGCTAATACTCGCTTATCAAAAGCGTTAAACCGAGCGTAGTGTTGAGATGCTCAGTGCATTGACTCGCTATGGGAACTCTGTCTGTGCGAGACCAATAGCTAATGCTCGCTTATCAAACGCGTTACACCGAGCGTAGTGTTGAGATGCTCAGTGCATTGACTCGCTATGGGAACTCTGTCTGTGCGAGACCAATAGCTAATGCTCGCTTATCAAACGCGTTACACCGAGCGTAGTGTTGAGATGCTCAGTGCATTGACTCGCTATGGGAACTCTGTCTGTGCGAGACCAATAGCTAATGCTCGCTTATCAAACGCGTTACACCGAGCGTAGTGTTGAGATGCTCAGTGCATTGACTCGCTATGGGAACTCTGTCTGTGCGAGACCAATAGCTTATGCTCGCTTATCAAACGCGTTACACCGAGCGTAGTGTTGAGATGCTCAGTGCATTGACTCGCTATGGGAACTCTGTCTGTGCGAGACCAATAGCTAATGCTCGCTTATCAAACGCGTTACACCGAGCGTAGTGTTGAGATGCTCAGTGCATTGACTCGCTATGGGAACTCTGTCTTTGCGAGACCGATAGCTAATGCTCGCTTATCAAACGCGTTACACCGAGCGTAGTGTTGAGATGCTCAGTGCATTGACTCGCTATGTGAACTCTGTCTGTGCGAGACCAATAGCTAATGCTCGCTTATCAAACGCGTTACACCGAGCGTAGTGTTGAGATGCTCAGTGCATTGACTCGCTATGGGAACTCTGTCTGTGCGAGACTAATAGCTAATGCTCGCTTATCAAACGCGTTACACCGAGCGTAGTGTTGAGATGCTCAGTGCATTGACTCGCTAAGGGAACTCTGTCTGTGCGAGACCAATAGCTAATGCTCGCTTATCAAACGCGTTACACCGAGCGTAGTGTTGAGATGCTCAGTGCATTGACTCGCTATGGGAACTCTGTCTGTGCGAGACCAATAGCTAATGCTCGCTTATCAAACGCGTTACACCGAGCGTAGTGTTGAGATGCTCAGTGCATTGACTCGCTATGGGAACTCTGTCTGTGCGAGACCAATAGCTAATGCTCGCTTATCAAACGCGTTACACCGAGCGTAGTGTTGAGATGCTCAGTGCATTGACTCGCTATGGGAACTCTGTCTGTGCGAGACCAATAGCTAATACTCGCTTATCAAAAGCGTTAAACCGAGCGTAGTGTTGAGATGCTCAGTGCATTGACTCGCTATGGGAACTCTGTCTGTGCGAGACCAATAGCTAATGCTCGCTTATCAAACACGTTACACTGAGCGTAGTGTTGAGATGCTCAGTGCATTGACTCGCTATGGGAACTCTGTCTGTGCGAGACCGATAGCTAATGCTCGCTTATCAAACGCGTTACACCGAGCGTAGTGTTGAGATGCTCAATGCATTGACTCGCTATGGGAACTCTGTCTGTGCGAGACCAATAGCTAATGCTCGCTTATCAAACGCGTTACACCGAGCGTAGTGTTGAGATGCTCAGTGCATTGACTCGCTATGGGAACTCTGTCTGTGCGAGACCGATAGCTAATGCTCGCTTATCAAACGCGTTACACCGAGCGTAGTGTTGAGATGCTCAGTGCATTGACTCGCTATGGGAACTCTGTCTGTGCGAGACCAATAGCTAATGCTCGCTTATCAAAGGCGTTACACCGAGCGTAGTGTTGAGATGCTTAGTGCATTGACTCGCTATGGGAACTCTGTCTGTGCGAGACCAATAGCTAATGCTCGCTTATCAAACGCGTTACACCGAGCGTAGTGTTGAGATGCTCAGTGCATTGACTCGCTATGGGAACTCTGTCTGTGCGAGACCAATAGCTAATGCTCGCTTATCAAACGCGTTACACCGAGCGTAGTGTTGAGATGCTCAGTGCATTGACTCGCTATGGGAACTCTGTCTGTGCGAGACTTATAGCTGATGCTCGCTTATCAAACGCGTTACACCGAGCGTAGTGTTGAGATGCTCAGTGCATTGACTCGCTATGGGAACTCTGTCTGTGCGAGACCAATAGCTAATGCTCGCTTATCAAACGCGTTACACCGAGCGTAGTGTTGAGATGCTCAGTGCATTGACTCGCTATGGGAACTCTGTCTGTGCGAGACCAATAGCTAATGCTCGCTTATCAAACGCGTTACACCGAGCGTAGTGTTGAGATGCTCAGTGCATTGACTCGCTATGGGAACTCTGTCTGTGCGAGACCAATAGCTAATGCTCGCTTATCAAACGCGTTACACCGAGCGTAGTGTTGAGATGCTCAGTGCATTGACTCGCTATGGGAACTCTGCCTGTGCGAGACCAATAGCTAATGCTCGCTTATCAAACGCGTTACACCGAGCGTAGTGTTAAGATGCTCAGTGCATTGACTCGCTATGGGAAATCTGTCTGTGCGAGACCAATAGCTAATGCTCGCTTATCAAACGCGTTACACCGAGCGTTGTGTTGAGATGCTCAGTGCATTGACTCGCTATGGGAACACTGTCTGTGCGAGACCAATAGCTAATGCTCGCTTATCAAACGCGTTACACCGAGTGAAGTGTTGAGATGCTCAGTGCATTGACTCGCTATGGGAACTCTGTCTGTGCGAGACCAATAGCTAATGCTCGCTTATCAAACGCGTTACACCGAGCGTAGTGTTGAGATGCTCAGTGCATTGACTCGCTATGGGAACTCTGTCTGTGCGAGACCAATAGCTAATGCTCGCTTAACAAACGCGTTACACCGAGCGTAGTGTTGAGATGCTCAGTGCATTGACTCGCTATGGGAACTCTGTCTGTGCGAGACCAATAGCTAATGCTCGCTTATCAAACGCGTTACACCGAGCGTAGTGTTGAGATGCTCAGTGCATTGACTCGCTATGGGAACTCTGTCTGTGCGAGACCGATAGCTCATGCTCGCTTATCAAACGCGTTACACCGAGCGTAGTGTTGAGATGCTCAGTGCATTGACTCGCTATGGGAACTCTGTCTGTGCGAGACCAATAGCTAATGCTCGCTTATCAAACGCGTTACACCGAGCGTAGTGTTGAGATGCTCAGTGCATTGACTCGCTATGGGAACTCTGTCTGTGCGAGACCAATAGCTAATGCTCGCTTATCAAACGCGTTACACCGAGCGTAGTGTTGAGATGCTCAGTGCATTGACTCGCTATGGGAACTCTGTCTGTGCGAGACCAATAGCTAATGCTCGCTTATCAAACGCGTTACACCGAGCGTAGTGTTGAGATGCTCAGTGCATTGACTCGCTATGGGAACTCTGTCTGTGCGAGACCAATAGCTAATGCTCGCTTATCAAACGCTTTACACCGAGCGTAGTGTTGTGATGCTCAGTGCATTGACTCGCTATGGGAACTCTGTCTGTGCGAGACCAATAGCTAATGCTCGCTTATCAAACGCGTTACACCGAGCGTAGTGTTGAGATGCTCAGTGCATTGACTCGCTATGGGAACTCTGTCTGTGCGAGACCGATAGCTAATGCTCGCTTATCAAACGCGTTACACCGAGCGTAGTGTTGAGATGCTCAGTGCATTGACTCGCTATGGGAACTCTGTCTGTGCGAGACCAATAGCTAATGCTCGCTTATCAAACGCGTTACACCGAGCGTAGTGTTGAGATGCTCAGTGCATTGACTCGCTATGGGAACTCTGTCTGTGCGAGACCAATAGCTAATGCTCGCTTATCAAACGCGTTACACCGAGCGTAGTGTTGAGATGCTCAGTGCATTGACTCGCTATGGGAACTCTGTCTGTGCGAGACCAATAGCTAATGCTCGCTTATCAAACGCGTTACACCGAGCGTAGTGTTGAGATGCTCAGTGCATTGACTCGCTATGGGAACTCTGTCTGTGCGAGACCAATAGCTAATGCTCGCTTATCAAACGCGTTACACCGAGCGTTGTGTTGAGATGCTCAGTGCATTGACTCGCTATGGGAACTCTGTCTGTGCGAGACCAATAGCTAATGCTCGCTTATCAAACGCGTTACACCGAGCGTAGTGTTGAGATGCTCAGTGCATGACTCTGCTATGGGAACTCTGTCTGTGCGAGACCAATAGCTAATGCTCGCTTATCAAACGCGTTACACCGAGCGTAGTGTTGAGATGCTCAGTGCATTGACTCGCTATGGGAACTCTGTCTGTGCGAGACCAATAGCTAATGCTCGCTTATCAAACGCGTTACACCGAGCGTAGTGTTGAGATGCTCAGTGCATTGACTCGCTATGGGAACTCTGTCTGTGCGAGACCAATAGCTAATGCTCGCTTATCAAACGCGTTACACCGAGCGTAGTGTTGAGATGCTCAGTGCATTGACTCGCTATGGGAACTCTGTCTGTGCGAGACCAATAGCTTATGCTCGCTTATCAAACGCGTTACACCGAGCGTAGTGTTGAGATGCTCAGTGCATTGACTCGCTATGGGAACTCTGTCTGTGCGAGACCAATAGCTAATGCTCGCTTATCAAACACGTTACACTGAGCGTAGTGTTGAGATGCTCAGTGCATTGACTCGCTATGGGAACTCTGTCTGTGCGAGACCGATAGCTAATGCTCGCTTATCAAACGCGTTACACCGAGCGTAGTGTTGAGATGCTCAATGCATTGACTCGCTATGGGAACTCTGTCTGTGCGAGACCAATAGCTAATGCTCGCTTATCAAACGCGTTACACCGAGCGTAGTGTTGAGATGCTCAGTGCATTGACTCGCTATGGGAACTCTGTCTGTGCGAGACCGATAGCTAATGCTCGCTTATCAAACGCGTTACACCGAGCGTAGTGTTGAGATGCTCAGTGCATTGACTCGCTATGGGAACTCTGTCTGTGCGAGACCAATAGCTAATGCTCGCTTATCAAACGCGTTACACCGAGCGTAGTGTTGAGATGCTCAGTGCATTGACTCGCTATGGGAACTCTGTCTGTGCGAGACTTATAGCTAATGCTCGCTTATCAAACGCGTTACACCGAGCGTAGTGTTGAGATGCTCAGTGCATTGACTCGCTAAGGGAACTCTGTCTGTGCGAGACCAATAGCTAATGCTCGCTTATCAAACGCGTTACACCGAGCGTAGTGTTGAGATGCTCAGTGCATTGACTCGCTATGGGAACTCTGTCTGTGCGAGACCAATAGCTAATGCTCGCTTATCAAACGCGTTACACCGAGCGTAGTGTTGAGATGCTCAGTGCATTGACTCGCTATGGGAACTCTGTCTGTGCGAGACCAATAGCTAATGCTCGCTTATCAAACGCGTTACACCGAGCGTAGTGTTGAGATGCTCAGTGCATTGACTCGCTATGGGAACTCTGTCTGTGCGAGACCAATAGCTAATACTCGCTTATCAAACGCGTTACACCGAGCGTAGTGTTGAGATGCTCAGTGCATTGACTCGCTATGGGAACTCTGTCTGTGCGAGACCAATAGCTAATGCTCGCTTATCAAACGCGTTACACCGAGCGTAGTGTTGAGATGCTCAGTGCATTGACTCGCTATGGGAACTCTGTCTGTGCGAGACCAATAGCTAATGCTCGCTTATCAAACGCGTTACACCGAGCGTAGTGTTGAGATGCTCAGTGCATTGACTCGCTATGGGAACTCTGTCTGTGCGAGACCGATAGCTAATGCTCGCTTATCAAACGCGTTACACCGAGCGTAGTGTTGAGATGCTCAGTGCATTGACTCGCTATGGGAACTCTGTCTGTGCGAGACCAATAGCTAATGCACGCTTATCAAACGCGTTACACCGAGCGTAGTGTTGAGATGCTCAGTGCATTGACTCGCTATGGGAACTCTGTCTGTGCGAGACCGATAGCTAATGCTCGCTTATCAAACTCGTTACACCAAGCGTAGTGTTGAGATGCTCAGTGCATTGACTCGCTATGGGAACTCTGTCTGTGCGAGACCGATAGCTAATGCTCGCTTATCAAACGCGTTACACCGAGCGTAGTGTTGAGATGCTCAGTGCATTGACTCGCTATGGGAACTCTGTCTGTGCGAGACCAATAGCTAATGCTCGCTTATCAAACGCGTTACACCGAGCGTAGTGTTGAGATGCTCAGTGCATTGACTCGCTATGGGAACTCTGTCTGTGCGAGACTTATAGCTAATGCTCGCTTATCAAACGCGTTACACCGAGCGTAGTGTTGAGATGCTCAGTGCATTGACTCGCTAAGGGAACTCTGTCTGTGCGAGACCAATAGCTAATGCTCGCTTATCAAACGCGTTACACCGAGCGTAGTGTTGAGATGCTCAGTGCATTGACTCGCTATGGGAACTCTGTCTGTGCGAGACCAATAGCTAATGCTCGCTTATCAAACGCGTTACACCGAGCGTAGTGTTGAGATGCTCAGTGCATTGACTCGCTATGGGAACTCTGTCTGTGCGAGACCAATAGCTAATGCTCGCTTATCAAACGCGTTACACCGAGCGTAGTGTTGAGATGCTCAGTGCATTGACTCGCTATGGGAACTCTGTCTGTGCGAGACCAATAGCTAATACTCGCTTATCAAACGCGTTACACCGAGCGTAGTGTTGAGATGCTCAGTGCATTGACTCGCTATGGGAACTCTGTCTGTGCGAGACCAATAGCTAATGCTCGCTTATCAAACGCGTTACACCGAGCGTAGTGTTGAGATGCTCAGTGCATTGACTCGCTATGGGAACTCTGTCTGTGCGAGACCAATAGCTAATGCTCGCTTATCAAACGCGTTACACCGAGCGTAGTGTTGAGATGCTCAGTGCATTGACTCGCTATGGGAACTCTGTCTGTGCGAGACCGATAGCTAATGCTCGCTTATCAAACTCGTTACACCGAGCGTAGTGTTGAGATGCTCAGTGCATTGACTCGCTATGGGAACTCTGTGTGTGCGAGACCGATAGCTAATGCTCGCTTATCAAACGCGTTACACCGAGCGTAGTGTTGAGATGCTCAGTGCATTGACTCGCTATGGGAACTCTGTCTGTGCGAGACCAATAGCTAATGCTCGCTTATCAAACGCGTTACACCGAGCGTAGTGTTGAGATGCTCAGTGCATTGACTCGCTATGGGAACTCTGTCTGTGCGAGACTTATAGCTAATGCTCGCTTATCAAACGCGTTACACCGAGCGAAGTGTTGAGATGCTCAGTGCATTGACTCGCTAAGGGAACTCTGTCTGTGCGAGACCAATAGCTAATGCTCGCTTATCAAACGCGTTACACCGAGCGTAGTGTTGAGATGCTCAGTGCATTGACTCGCTATGGGAACTCTGTCTGTGCGAGACCAATAGCTAATGCTCGCTTATCAAACGCGTTACACCGAGCGTAGTGTTGAGATGCTCAGTGCATTGACTCGCTATGGGAACTCTGTCTGTGCGAGACCAATAGCTAATGCTCGCTGATCAAACGCGTTACACCGAGCGTAGTGTTGAGATGCTCAGTGCATTGACTCGCTATGGGAACTCTGTCTGTGCGAGACCAATAGCTAATACTCGCTTATCAAAAGCGTTAAACCGAGCGTAGTGTTGAGATGCTCAGTGCATTGACTCGCTATGGGAACTCTGTCTGTGCGAGACCAATAGCTAATGCTCGCTTATCAAACACGTTACACCGAGCGTAGTGTTGAGATGCTCAGTGCATTGACTCGCTATGGGAACTCTGTCTGTGCGAGACCAATAGCTAATGCTCGCTTATCAAACGCGTTACACCGAGCGTAGTGTTTAGATGCTCAGTGCATTGACTCGCTATGGGAACTCTGTCTGTGCGAGACCAATAGCTAATGCTCGCTTATCAAACGCGTTACACCGAGCGTAGTGTTGAGATGCTCAGTGCATTGACTCGCTATGGGAACTCTGTCTGTGCGAGACCAATAGCTAATGCTCGCTTATCAAAGGCGTTACACCGAGCGTAGTGTTGAGATGCTCAGTGCATTGACTCGCTATGGGAACTCTGTCTGTGCGAGACCAATAGCTAATGCTCGCTTATCAAACGCGTTACACCGAGCGTAGAGTTGAGATGCTCAGTGCATTGACTCGCTATGGGAACTCTGTCTGTGCGAGACCAATAGCTAATGCTCGCTTATCAAACGCGTTACACCGAGCGTAGTGTTGAGATGCTCAGTGCATTGACTCGCTATGGGAACTCTGTCTGTGCGAGACCAATAGCTAATGCTCGCTTATCAAACGCGTTACACCGAGCGTAGTGTTGAGATGCTCAGTGCATTGGTTCGCTATGGGAACTCTGTTTGTGCGAGACCAATAGCTAATGCTCGCTTATCAAACGCGTTACACCGAGCGTAGTGTTGAGATGCTCAGTGCATTGACTCGCTATGGGAACTCTGTCTGTGCGAGACCAATAGCTAATGCTCGCTTATCAAACGCGTTACACCGAGCGTAGTGTTGAGATGCTCAGTGCATTGACTCGCTATGGGAACTCTGTCTGTGCGAGACCAATAGCTAATGCTCGCTTATCAAACGCGTTACACCGAGCGTAGTGTTGAGATGCTCAGTGCATTGACTCGCTATGGGAACTCTGTCTGTGCGAGACCAATAGCTAATGCTCGCTTATCAAACGCGGTTCACCGAGCGTAGTGTTGAGATGCTCAGTGCATTGACTCGCTATGGGAACTCTGCCTGTGCGAGACCAATAGCTAATGCTCGCTTATCAAACGCGTTACACCGAGCGTAGTGTTGAGATGCTCAGTGCATTGACTCGCTATGGGAACTCTGTATGTGCGAGACCAATAGCTAATGCTCGCTTATCAAACGCGTTACACCGAGCGTAGTGTTGAGATGCTCAGTGCATTGACTCGCTATGGGAACTCTGTCTGTGCGAGACCGATAGCTCATGCTCGCTTATCAAACGCGTTACACCGAGCGTAGTGTTGAGATGCTCAGTGCATTGACTCGCTATGGGAACTCTGTCTGTGCGAGACCAATAGCTAATGCTCGCTTATCAAACGCGTTACACCGAGCGTAGTGTTGAGATGCTCAGTGCATTGACTCGCTATGGGAACTCTGTCTGTGCGAGACCAATAGCTAATGCTCGCTTATCAAACGCGTTACACCGAGCGTAGTGTTGAGATGCTCAGTGCATTGACTCGCTATGGGAACTCTGTCTGTGCGAGACCAATAGCTAATGCTCGCTTATCAAACGCGTTACACCGAGCGTAGTGTTGAGATGCTCAGTGCATTGACTCGCTATGGGAACTCTGTCTGTGCGAGACCAATAGCTAATGCTCGCTTATCAAACGCTTTACACCGAGCGTAGTGTTGTGATGCTCAGTGCATTGACTCGCTATGGGAACTCTGTCTGTGCGAGACCAATAGCTAATGCTCGCTTATCAAACGCGTTACACCGAGCGTAGTGTTGAGATGCTCAGTGCATTGACTCGCTATGGGAACTCTGTCTGTGCGAGACCGATAGCTAATGCTCGCTTATCAAACGCGTTACACCGAGCGTAGTGTTGAGATGCTCAGTGCATTGACTCGCTATGGGAACTCTGTCTGTGCGAGACCAATAGCTAATGCTCGCTTATCAAACGCGTTACACCGAGCGTAGTGTTGAGATGCTCAGTGCATTGACTCGCTATGGGAACTCTGTCTGTGCGAGACCAATAGCTAATGCTCGCTTATCAAACGCGTTACACCGAGCGTAGTGTTGAGATGCTCAGTGCATTGACTCGCTATGGGAACTCTGTCTGTGCGAGACCAATAGCTAATGCTCGCTTATCAAACGCGTTACACCGAGCGTAGTGTTGAGATGCTCAGTGCATTGACTCGCTATGGGAACTCTGTCTGTGCGAGACCAATAGCTAATGCTCGCTTATCAAACGCGTTACACCGAGCGTTGTGTTGAGATGCTCAGTGCATTGACTCGCTATGGGAACTCTGTCTGTGCGAGACCAATAGCTAATGCTCGCTTATCAAACGCGTTACACCGAGCGTAGTGTTGAGATGCTCAGTGCATGACTCTGCTATGGGAACTCTGTCTGTGCGAGACCAATAGCTAATGCTCGCTTATCAAACGCGTTACACCGAGCGTAGTGTTGAGATGCTCAGTGCATTGACTCGCTATGGGAACTCTGTCTGTGCGAGACCAATAGCTAATGCTCGCTTATCAAACGCGTTACACCGAGCGTAGTGTTGAGATGCTCAGTGCATTGACTCGCTATGGGAACTCTGTCTGTGCGAGACCAATAGCTAATGCTCGCTTATCAAACGCGTTACACCGAGCGTAGTGTTGAGATGCTCAGTGCATTGACTCGCTATGGGAACTCTGTCTGTGCGAGACCAATAGATTATGCTCGCTTATCAAACGCGTTACACCGAGCGTAGTGTTGAGATGCTCAGTGCATTGACTCGCTATGGGAACTCTGTCTGTGCGAGACCAATAGCTAATGCTCGCTTATCAAACGCGTTACACCGAGCGTAGTGTTGAGATGCTCAGTGCATTGACTCGCTATGGGAACTCTGTCTGTGCGAGACCAATAGCTAATGCTCGCTTATCAAACGCGTTACACCGAGCGTAGTGTTGAGATGCTCAGTGCATTGACTCGCTATGGGAACTCTGTCTGTGCGAGACCGATAGCTAATGCTCGCTTATCAAACTCGTTACACCGAGCGTAGTGTTGAGATGCTCAGTGCATTGACTCGCTATGGGAACTCTGTCTGTGCGAGACCGATAGCTAATGCTCGCTTATCAAACGCGTTACACCGAGCGTAGTGTTGAGATGCTCAGTGCATTGACTCGCTATGGGAACTCTGTCTGTGCGAGACCAATAGCTAATGCTCGCTTATCAAACGCGTTACACCGAGCGTAGTGTTGAGATGCTCAGTGCATTGACTCGCTATGGGAACTCTGTCTGTGCGAGACTTATAGCTAATGCTCGCTTATCAAACGCGTTACACCGAGCGTAGTGTTGAGATGCTCAGTGCATTGACTCGCTAAGGGAACTCTGTCTGTGCGAGACCAATAGCTAATGCTCGCTTATCAAACGCGTTACACCGAGCGTAGTGTTGAGATGCTCAGTGCATTGACTCGCTATGGGAACTCTGTCTGTGCGAGACCAATAGCTAATGCTCGCTTATCAAACGCGTTACACCGAGCGTAGTGTTGAGATGCTCAGTGCATTGACTCGCTATGGGAACTCTGTCTGTGCGAGACCAATAGCTAATGCTCGCTTATCAAACGCGTTACACCGAGCGTAGTGTTGAGATGCTCAGTGCATTGACTCGCTATGGGAACTCTGTCTGTGCGAGACCGATAGGTAATGCTCGCTTATCAAACGCGTTACACCGAGCGTAGTGTTGAGATGCTCAGTGCATTGACTCGCTATGGGAACTCTGTCTGTGCGAGACCAATAGCTAATGCTCGCTTATCAAACGCGTTACACCGAGCGTAGTGTTGAGATGCTCAGTGCATTGACTCGCTATGGGAACTCTGTCTGTGCGAGACCAATAGCTAATGCTCGCTTATCAAACGCGTTACACCGAGCGTAGTGTTGAGATGCTCAGTGCATTGACTCGCTATGGGAACTCTGTCTGTGCGAGACCGATAGCTAATGCTCGCTTATCAAACTCGTTACACCGAGCGTAGTGTTGAGATGCTCAGTGCATTGACTCGCTATGGGAACTCTGTCTGTGCGAGACCGATAGCTAATGCTCGCTTATCAAACGCGTTACACCGAGCGTAGTGTTGAGATGCTCAGTGCATTGACTCGCTATGGGAACTCTGTCTGTGCGAGACCAATAGCTAATGCTCGCTTATCAAACGCGTTACACCGAGCGTAGTGTTGAGATGCTCAGTGCATTGACTCGCTATGGGAACTCTGTCTGTGCGAGACTTATAGCTAATGCTCGCTTATCAAACGCGTTACACCGAGCGTAGTGTTGAGATGCTCAGTGCATTGACTCGCTAAGGGAACTCTGTCTGTGCGAGACCAATAGCTAATGCTCGCTTATCAAACGCGTTACACCGAGCGTAGTGTTGAGATGCTCAGTGCATTGACTCGCTAAGGGAACTCTGTCTGTGCGAGACCAATAGCTAATGCTCGCTTATCAAACGCGTTACACCGAGCGTAGTGTTGAGATGCTCAGTGCATTGACTCGCTATGGGAACTCTGTCTGTGCGAGACCAATAGCTAATGCTCGCTTATCAAACGCGTTACACCGAGCGTAGTGTTGAGATGCTCAGTGCATTGACTCGCTATGGGAACTCTGTCTGTGCGAGACCAATAGCTAATACTCGCTTATCAAAAGCGTTAAACCGAGCGTAGTGTTGAGATGCTCAGTGCATTGACTCGCTATGGGAACTCTGTCTGTGCGAGACCAATAGCTAATGCTCGCTTATCAAACACGTTACACCGAGCGTAGTGTTGAGATGCTCAGTGCATTGACTCGCTATGGGAACTCTGTCTGTGCGAGACCAATAGCTAATGCTCGCTTATCAAACGCGTTACACCGAGCGTAGTGTTTAGATGCTCAGTGCATTGACTCGCTATGGGAACTCTGTCTGTGCGAGACCAATAGCTAATGCTCGCTTATCAAACGCGTTACACCGAGCGTAGTGTTGAGATGCTCAGTGCATTGACTCGCTAAAGGAACTCTGTCTGTGCGAGACCAATAGCTAATGCTCGCTTATCAAAGGCGTTACACCGAGCGTAGTGTTGAGATGCTCAGTGCATTGACTCGCTATGGGAACTCTGTCTGTGCGAGACCAATAGCTAATGCTCGCTTATCAAACGCGTTACACCGAGCGTAGTGTTGAGATGCTCAGTGCATTGACTCGCTATGGGAACTCTGTCTGTGCGAGACCAATAGCTAATGCTCGCTTATCAAACGCGTTACACCGAGCGTAGTGTTGAGATGCTCAGTGCATTGACTCGCTATGGGAACTCTGTCTGTGCGAGACCAATAGCTAATGCTCGCTTATCAAACGCGTTACACCGAGCGTAGTGTTGAGATGCTCAGTGCATTGGTTCGCTATGGGAACTCTGTTTGTGCGAGACCAATAGCTAATGCTCGCTTATCAAACGCGTTACACCGAGCGTAGTGTTGAGATGCTCAGTGCATTGACTCGCTATGGGAACTCTGTCTGTGCGAGACCAATAGCTAATGCTCGCTTATCAAACGCGTTACACCGAGCGTAGTGTTGAGATGCTCAGTGCATTGACTCGCTATGGGAACTCTGTCTGTGCGAGACCAATAGCTAATGCTCGCTTATCAAACGCGTTACACCGAGCGTAGTGTTGAGATGCTCAGTGCATTGACTCGCTATGGGAACTCTGTCTGTGCGAGACCAATAGCTAATGCTCGCTTATCAAACGCGTTACACCGAGCGTAGTGTTGAGATGCTCAGTGCATTGACTCGCTATGGGAACTCTGTCTGTGCGAGACTTATAGCTAATGCTCGCTTATCAAACGCGTTACACCGAGCGTAGTGTTGAGATGCTCAGTGCATTGACTCGCTAAGGGAACTCTGTCTGTGCGAGACCAATAGCTAATGCTCGCTTATCAAACGCGTTACACCGAGCGTAGTGTTGAGGTGCTCAGTGCATTGACTCGCTATGGGAACTCTGTCTGTGCGAGACCAATAGCTAATGCTCGCTTATCAAACGCGTTACACCGAGCGTAGTGTTGAGATGCTCAGTGCATTGACTCGCTATGGGAACTCTGTCTGTGCGAGACCAATAGCTAATGCTCGCTTATCAAACGCGTTACACCGAGCGTAGTGTTGAGATGCTCAGTGCATTGACTCGCTATGGGAACTCTGTCTGTGCGAGACCAATAGCTAATGCTCGCTTATCAAACGCGTTACACCGAGCGTAGTGTTGAGATGCTCAGTGCATTGACTCGCTATGGGAACTCTGTCTGTGCGAGACTTATAGCTAATGCTCGCTTATCAAACGCGTTACACCGAGCGTAGTGTTGAGATGCTCAGTGCATTGACTCGCTAAGGGAACTCTGTCTGTGCGAGACCAATAGCTAATGCTCGCTTATCAAACGCGTTACACCGAGCGTAGTGTTGAGATGCTCAGTGCATTGACTCGCTATGGGAACTCTGTCTGTGCGAGACCAATAGCTAATGCTCGCTTATCAAACGCGTTACACCGAGCGTAGTGTTGAGATGCTCAGTGCATTGACTCGCTATGGGAACTCTGTCTGTGCGAGACCAATAGCTAATGCTCGCTTATCAAACGCGTTACACCGAGCGTAGTGTTGAGATGCTCAGTGCATTGACTCGCTATGGGAACTCTGTCTGTGCGAGACCAATAGCTAATGCTCGCTTATCAAACGCGTTACACCGAGCGTAGTGTTGAGATGCTCAGTGCATTGACTCGCTATGGGAACTCTGTCTGTGCGAGACCAATAGCTAATGCTCGCTTATCAAACGCGTTACACCGAGCGTAGTGTTGAGATGCTCAGTGCATTGACTCGCTATGGGAACTCTGTCAGTGCGAGACCAATAGCTAATGCTCGCTTATCAAACGCGTTACACCGAGCGTAGTGTTGAGATGCTCAGTGCATTGACTCGCTATGGGAACTCTGTCTGTGCGAGACCAATAGCTAATGCTCGCTTATCAAACGCGTTACACCGAGCGTAGTGTTGAGATGCTCAGTGCATTGACTCGCTATGGGAACTCTGTCTGTGCGAGACCGATAGCTAATGCTCGCTTATCAAACGCGTTACACCGAGCGTAGTGTTGAGATGCTCAGTGCATTGACTCGCTATGGGAACTCTGTCTGTGCGAGACCAATAGCTAATGCTCGCTTATCAAACGCGTTACACCGAGCGTAGTGTTGAGATGCTCAGTGCATTGACTCGCTATGGGAACTCTGTCTGTGCGAGACCGATAGCTAATGCTCGCTTATCAAACGCGTTACACCGAGCGTAGTGTTGAGATGCTCAGTGCATTGACTCGCTATGGGAACTCTGTCTGTGCGAGACCAATAGCTAATGCTCGCTTATCAAACGCGTTACACCGGGCGTAGTGTTGAGATGCTCAGTGCATTGACTCGCTATGGGAACTCTGTCTGTGCGAGACCGATAGCTAATACTCGCTTATCAAACGCGTTACACCGAGCGTAGTGTTGAGATGCTCAGTGCATTGACTCGCTATGGGAACTCTGTCTGTGCGAGACCAATAGCTAATGCTCGCTTATCAAACGCGTTACACCGAGCGTAGTGTTGAGATGCTCAGTGCATTGACTCGCTATGGGAACTCTGTCTGTGCGAGACCGATAGCTAATGCTCGCTTATCAAACGCGTTACACCGAGCGTAGTGTTGAGATGCTCAGTGCATTGACTCGCTATGGGAACTCTGTCTGTGCGAGACCAATAGCTAATGCTCGCTTATCAAACGCGTTACACCGAGCGTAGTGTTGAGATGCTCAGTGCATTGGCTCGCTATGGGAACTCTGTCTGTGCGAGACCAATAGCTAATGCTCGCTTATCAAAGGCGTTACACCGAGCGTAGTGTTGAGATGCTCAGTGCATTGGCTCGCTATGGGAACTCTGTCTGTGCGAGACCAATAGCTAATGCTCGCTTATCAAACGCGTTACACCGAGCGTGCGTTACACCGAGCGTAGTGTTGAGATGCTCAGTGCATTGACTCGCTATGGGAACTCTGTCTGTGCGAGACCGATAGCTAATGCTCGCTTATCAAACGCGTTACACCGAGCGTAGTGTTGAGATGCTCAGTGCATTGACTCGCTATGGGAACTCTGTCTGTGCGAGACCAATAGCTAATGCTCGCTTATCAAACGCGTTACACCGAGCGTAGTGTTGAGATGCTCAGTGCATTGGCTCGCTATGGGAACTCTGTCTGTGCGAGACCAATAGCTAATGCTCGCTTATCAAAGGCGTTACACCGAGCGTAGTGTTGAGATGCTCAGTGCATTGGCTCGCTATGGGAACTCTGTCTGTGCGAGACCAATAGCTAATGCTCGCTTATCAAACGCGTTACACCGAGCGTAGTGTTGAGATGCTCAGTGCATTGACTCGCTATGGGAACTCTGTCTGTGCGAGACCAATAGCTAATGCTCGCTTATCAAACGCGTTACACCGAGCGTAGTGTTGAGATGCTCAGTGCATTGACTCGCTATGGGAACTCTGTCTGTGCGAGACCAATAGCTAATGCTCGCTTATCAAACGCGTTACACCGAGCGTAGTGTTGAGATGCTCAGTGCATTGACTCGCTATGGGAACTCTGTCTGTGCGAGACCGATAGGTAATGCTCGCTTATCAAACGCGTTACACCGAGCGTAGTGTTGAGATGCTCAGTGCATTGACTTGCTATGGGAACTCTGTCTGTGCGAGACCAATAGCTAATGCTCGCTTATCAAACGCGTTACACCGAGCGTAGTGTTGAGATGCTCAGTGCATTGACTCACTATGGGAACTCTGTCTGTGCGAGACCAATAGCTAATGCTCGCTTATCAAACGCGTTACACCGAGCGTAGTGTTGAGATGCTCAGTGCATTGACTCGCTATGGGAACTCTGTCTGTGCGAGACCGATAGCTAATGCTCGCTTATTAAACGCGTTACACCGAGCGAAGTGTTGAGATGCTCAGTGCATTGACTCGCTATGGGAACTCTGTCTGTGCGAGACCGATAGCTAATGCTCGCTTATCAAACGCGTTACACCGAGCGTAGTGTTGAGATGCTCAGTGCATTGACTCGCTATGGGAACTCTGTCTGTGCGAGACCGATAGCTAATGCTCGCTTATCAAACGCGTTACACCGAGCGTAGTGTTGAGATGCTCAGTGCATTGACTCGCTATGGGAACTCTGTCTGTGCGAGACCAATAGCTAATGCTCGCTTATCAAACGCGTTACACCGAGCGTAGTGTTGAGATGCTCAGTGCATTGACTCGCTATGGGAACTCTGTCTGTGCGAGACCGATAGCTAATGCTCGCTTATTAAACGCGTTACACCGAGCGAAGTGTTGAGATGCTCAGTGCATTGACTCGCTATGGGAACTCTGTCTGTGCGAGACCGATAGCTAATGCTCGCTTATCAAACGCGTTACACCGAGCGTAGTGTTGAGATGCTCAGTGCATTGACTCGCTATGGGAACTCTGTCTGTGCGAGACCGATAGCTAATGCTCGCTTATCAAACGCGTTACACCGAGCGTAGTGTTGAGATGCTCAGTGCATTGACTCGCTATGGGAACTCTGTCTGTGCGAGACCAATAGCTAATGCTCGCTTATCAAACGCGTTACACCGAGCGTAGTGTTGAGATGCTCAGTGCATTGACTCACTATGGGAACTCTGTCTGTGCGAGACCAATAGCTAATGCTCGCTTATCAAACGCGTTACACCGAGCGTAGTGTTGAGATGCTCAGTGCATTGACTCGCTATGGGAACTCTGTCTGTGCGAGACCGATAGCTAATGCTCGCTTATTAAACGCGTTACACCGAGCGAAGTGTTGAGATGCTCAGTGCATTGACTCGCTATGGGAACTCTGTCTGTGCGAGACCGATAGCTAATGCTCGCTTATCAAACGCGTTACACCGAGCGTAGTGTTGAGATGCTCAGTGCATTGACTCGCTATGGGAACTCTGTCTGTGCGAGACTAATAGCTAATGCTCGCTTATCAAACGCGTTACACCGAGCGTAGTGTTGAGATGCTCAGTGCATTGACTCGCTATGGGAACTCTGTCTGTGCGAGACCAATTGCTAATGCTCGCTTATCAAACGCGTTACACCGAGCGTAGTGTTGAGATGCTCAGTGCATTGACTCGCTATGGGAACTCTGTCTGTGCGAGACCAATAGCTAATGCTCGCTTATCAAACGCGTTACACCGAGCGTAGTGTTGAGATGCTCAGTGCATTGACTCGCTATGGGAACTCTGTCTGTGCGAGACCAATAGCTAATGCTCGCTTATCAAACGCGTTACACCGAGCGTAGTGTTGAGATGCTCAGTGCATTGACTCGCTATGGGAACTCTGTCTGTGCGAGACCAATAGCTAATGCTCGCTTATCAAACGCGTTACACCGAGCGTAGTGTTGAGATGCTCAGTGCATTGACTCGCTATGGGAACTCTGTCTGTGCGAGACCAATAGCTAATGCTCGCTTATCAAACGCGTTACACCGAGCGTAGTGTTGAGATGCTCAGTGCATTGACTCGCTATGGGAACTCTGTCTGTGCGAGACCGATAGCTAATGCTCGCTTATTAAACGCGTTACACCGAGCGAAGTGTTGAGATGCTCAGTGCATTGACTCGCTATGGGAACTCTGTCTGTGCGAGACCGATAGCTAATGCTCGCTTATCAAACGCGTTACACCGAGCGTAGTGTTGAGATGCTCAGTGCATTGACTCGCTATGGGAACTCTGTCTGTGCGAGACTAATAGCTAATGCTCGCTTATCAAACGCGTTACACCGAGCGTAGTGTTGAGATGCTCAGTGCATTGACTCGCTATGGGAACTCTGTCTGTGCGAGACCAATAGCTAATGCTCGCTTATCAAACGCGTTACACCGAGCGTAGTGTTGAGATGCTCAGTGCATTGACTCGCTATGGGAACTCTGTCTGTGCGAGACCGATAGCTAATGCTCGCTTATCAAACGCGTTACACCGAGCGTAGTGTTGAGATGCTCAGTGCATTGACTCGCTATGGGAACTCTGTCTGTGCGAGACCAATAGCTAATGCTCGCTTATCAAACGCGTTACACCGAGCGTAGTGTTGAGATGCTCAGTGCATTGACTCGCTATGGGAACTCTGTCTGTGCGAGACCAATAGCTAATGCTCGCTTATCAAACGCGTTACACCGAGCGTAGTGTTGAGATGCTCAGTGCATTGACTCGCTATGGGAACTCTGTCTGTGCGAGACCAATAGCTAATCGACTTCTTCCGCAGCCGCCATTGTCATGGTAATGCGGGATAAGCGACCAGCTTAGCTCTGAGCTGCAGATAGTCACTCTGCAAGCAAAGTCTTGTCACACTCATACTTCTACACAAGTTCATTAGTGGACATTACCACATTGTGGGCCGCTCACTTGTTTTATCAGGAATTTGATAAAAATCATAAATTAACTCTTTTATATATATTTTTAAAACAAACATAATATGTTTTAACTTTTATTATTTTTTTTTCTATGTAGAAAAAATTATCAGCTCAATAGCACAGTTGGTGCACAAAATGGGGATAGTTTGGATGTTAGCTCAATTTTATGTTTGAGAAAGACTTTATTTTCCACTGCATTATTTTATCAAATGAAACACAACATAGCAAACACATACACAATAATATAATATGATAACACATAACGTTTACTAAAATCGATGTTTTTATAATAATCCCCCCCCCCCCCTCCCCCCCCCCCCCTATTTATTGTTTGTTCTATAAGTGTACGTAGTTATCACTGATATGTTGTTTAATGCTATGTAATTAAATTATGTTACGTGAATGCCCTAAAAGTGTCTGAACATGAAATTCAGCTAACTTAAATATTTGAGCCTCCTCTTATATCTTCAATGGGATCAATAATGAGAATAATCTCTCATGGACATCATTAAGTTAAAATAATAAAATATGAATGTTCATCTCATAAAACTGTAATAACACTTGGCCAAATACAAACGTATATATCTGCGTAATTATTAATTCATGGTTGTTAAAACGACATGCAAGGATCATTGTACCGTAATGGACATTCATAGAGGAGCACGAAACAAATGGCATGAAACATTGGTCCCAATGACCTGGCAAAGTAAGCAAACGGTCCCATTTTCAACCAATCTTGCCCAAAATATACTTACAAAAATGGCTCATGGTATTTATAAGTGTTTGTAGGAATATCCACATCGATTGATTAAACAGTGTGACAAAAACCAAACAAAAAGCAAACAAACAGAGAAAGTGTTGTGGGACTCGCTCAATAACAAAATTACTTACTTGTTTTGACCAAATCTCGACTTAAAACGTCGAGGTATGGACACATGTATCAGTTGTTGTTCGTTTTCAGAAGGTCGACTCATGGGTTATCTTGTTTCACATTGTTCATCATTTGAGTGATTTGAGTGACGACGACTTTGGAGACAATGTTTCCTATTACATCGAGCGCCTCAACTTGATATCACATCTGCGTGTCAGATCGACCCCACGAGTTGTAACATCAATCAGCTCGCTATTTCCTGGGCCTAGACAAGTATTTGAGCGCAGGAAGCGAAGCACATGGCGCTCTTCATTAGCATAGCCAAGTGCAATAAACAGCCCGCCCAGAAGTATACATGCGGGCCGAACTCTAGCGGCTTGCAGATACATTTCACACAGAGAGTGACACTAATCATGCAAAATAGAAGACAATTGACACAACTTTCCGTGGTGGCAATTATTGAGCGAGCGTAGCGAGCGTCACCACGGTACTCTTATGGCACTTTATCTGTGTGTTTGCTTTTTTTTTTTTTTTTTTTTTTGTGGTCACACCCCAGGTCAAACTGCTCAAGCAATCAATCTCAAATTTTGTACACATACTAACGTACTCTATGCGGTCCCTGGGATCGTTTTTGAACGGAATCCCGTGATTGGTTCAAATTTAAAAAAAAAAATATCTTTCGATTGGTTTGTTTTATCAATATGAAATTTTGACAAGTCATTACCACTAACATTTTACCCAATCATACAAAGTTTCAGACAAATCCTCCCATTTATTAAAATTTAAAAAAATCTATCATATGATTTTAGAAATTTAAACTAGAACCGTATGACCGATCAACTTAAAACTTTGCATGGTCATTGGGACCAACAATATCTGTATTTTTGACAATTTTCAGACTTATATGTGTTTAAATCCAAAAGTTATTGACATTTTACTGACATTTTGCGTGTTATCTGTCAAATTTCTCGAAAATGTTGATCACGGCTTCTTCGACTCTTTATTGAGCGAGCGAAGCGAGCGTCTCCTTTTGGCTCTTTTGGCACGGACCTCTGTTTTTTTTTTTTTTTTTTTTTTTTTTTGGTTTTTTTCTCGTTTATTGACGCTATACAGGTCAGAGTTTTTCTTCGATCGAGCTGAAATTTTGAACACATGTGGAGACAACCTTTTCTGTTTGCTGACCCCTAATTTTTTTGAAAAAAATTGATTGGTTAAAATTTAAATACACATCTCCTGATGGTAGGTTGAAAAATGAAACTGGTCTTCGATAAATCTGATCAAACTCATATTTTGGCTATACAGGTCAGTGTTTTTCTTTGATCGAGCTGAAATGTTGTACACATGTAAAACCAACCTTCTCTGTTTGCATACCATAATTTTTTTTGAAATCCATTCATTGGTTAAAATTTAAATAAATATCTCCTGATAGGCTGAAAAATGAAAACGGTCTTCGATAATTCTGATCAAACTCATATTTTGCATATATATATAGTTCCAAGGTAGTTAGAGCAGAAAATTTCAAACGTATGAAACTGATATGACCGTTCAACAGATCGTCTAATATTGTGTAAGTACACACACTTATACTAGGAAAACGCTCAGTGTAACGCGTTGATGAGCGAGCACGGGTACGTGCAAATTCTCGAACCCGAAATGCGTACACAACGCAGAGAAAACATATACATCCAAATTGAATTGATTATGATATCAACTTAAAAGTGTATGCTTTTCATCGAAACTTTAAAATAGCATCTAAGCACCTGGTTCATAAAGCAAATCAGAATCAATTTTCAATTGGCACTGGAAAACATTCATTTCGATACTTCATTACTGACAGATATTAAAAATGTAAATAACTTCATACGTTCTTAACTGATTGGGATGAAATTTTGTAAAATAAGATACAATATTGGTCCTAATGATCATGCAAAATATGAGTTTGATCAGAATTATCGAAGACCGTTTTCATTTTTCAGCCTATCAGGAGATATTTATTTAAATTTTAACCAATGAATGGATTTCAAAAAAAAAATGGTATGCAAACAGAGAAGGTTGGTTTTACATGTGTACAACATTTCAGCTCGATCAAAGAAAAACACTGACCTGTATAGCCAAAATATGAGTATGATCAGATTTATCGAAGACCAGTTTCATTTTTCAACCTACCATCAGGAGATGTTTATTTAAATTTTAACCAATCAATTTTTTCAAAAAAATTAGGGGTCAGCAAACAGAAAAGGTTGTCTCCACATGTGTGCAAAATTTCAGCTCAATCGAAGAAAAACTCTGACCTGTATAGCGTCAGTAAACGGAAAAAAAAAAAAAAAAAAAAAAAAAACAGAGGTCCGTGCCAAAAGAGCCAAAAGGAGACGCTCGCTTCGTTCGCTCAATCACATGAGTGGTCCCAGGTATATTTTTTTAAATATATCCTATGATTTTTTAATTTTAACAAGGAACATTTTAATCATAAAGGTTCAATCGATGAACTTTTAACTTTGCATGGCTATTGGGTCTAATACTTTAGGAATATTTGGAGATTTTTATACCTACAAGTCTGACGAGTTTCAAGAATTATTGGCTTTTAATGATATTTTCGATAGACATATTTTCGGTTCGAGGTGTTGCGCGTGTCCGTGCTCGCTCATCAACGCGTTATACAGAGCGTTTTCCTAGTAATATACATTGAGAGCAGAGGAGCTTGTTGCTTCAAAACGCAGAAAATCACATTTGAGATATTATGCTTCAAAGATTTAAAAAAAAAATTGTAAATAAAAAAATCAATTCTCATTCAAATCTTAAAAGTCGATAATACTCGCAGAAATGTGCGATTTGGATGTAAAAAATTCCTAAAAATGCATGAGAATGCATTAGCTATGGGTTGTACGTGATATAATCGTGTATTGCATGTTGCATACACTGCGCTGCAAAGTAAGTTATAAAAGTTAAACACAATTTCGATTGTTTTCAAAAATTTACCGGTTACTTTACCTACAGACAATGGATAAATCTGTGTCTCAATGATTTGAGAAATTAACAAAAAAGTGCAAAATTATCCTTTTTGCAGACGGTGAAACTGCAGGAGTAATTTGTGATTTTCAGCCCTCGCTAAAAAACAAAACATAAAACAATACATGTTCTGTTTATGGGAACACATATTTACTCTTTGTCTTTAATCTAGGTTTGCATTTTTGAAGACAATCGGTCCAGCCGCTTAGAAAAAAAGTTCTGTAAAACCTAGTATTGATCTTTGAGTTCGGATGAACGCAAGATCTTGACGGAAGTTCCCGCCGCTCGCACGACATTAATCACGCATGCGCGGGCGGCTCTTGCGCATGCGCCTCAGACACACCTCCATTATTTGTCCACGATGAAAGATCGTGTTTTTTCATCGTCAATTTTGTCATTATAAAGTTTAACATGAAGATTGAAATGACCTAAACGACGTACGGTATTACAGACGTTTCCCAACGGTAACTCACAATCTTGTTAGCTGAAATCTCTGAATAGAATACAATATGATTATATTTTCCAACAAGTACTTAGCTTGGAATCAGAGTTCCTGGGTATTAACCTGGATTCAAACTAAATTCGTTTTTCTATTTTGTCGTCGGATGAATTGGTTTTGCGAGTGTAAAGAGTTGTAACGGAGGTCGTGTTTATTAAATCTGCTGACTTGTGTTATACGTGAGTGATGACGCGAAGGGATTAGGACGTGGAATGTCAACTTCTTCTACTATAGGAAAACGCTCTGAGTAACGCGTTGATGAGCGAGCACGGATACGCGCAACACCTCGAACCGAAATTCTGTCTATCGAAAATGTCATTAAAAGCCAATTCTAAAATTTCGCCACAGATTTGTATAAAAATCACAAAAAATTCCTAAAATATTGGTCCAAATAACCATGCAAAGCTTTAAGTTGATCGATTGAACCTTTATGATTGAACGGTTCCGTGTTAATTTTCAAAAATTATAGGAACTCCTTCAAAAAATATACCTAAGACCACTCATATGATATAAGTGTGTCTACACAATATCAGATCGACTGTTGATTATTAGTGTCATAATTATGCGTTTGAAAGTTTCTGTTCTAACTACCTTGGAACATTGGAACTGAGGCGTCGATGTTGCCGTGATCCGTAGCAACAAGCAAAATGTCCGTAAAATGTCAATAACTTTTGGATTTAAACACAGATGTGACTGAAAATTGTCAAAAACACAGATAATGTTGGTGACCATGCAAAGTTTTAAGTTGATTGGTCAAACGGTTCTAGTTGAAATTTCAAAAATCACAGTAAAGATAATTTTAAATTTGAACCAATGGGAGGATTTGGCTGAAACTTTGTTTGATTGGGTACAATGTTGGGAGTAATGACTTGTCAAAATTTCAATTTGATCAAAACAACCAATCGAAAGTTAATTTTTTTTAAATTTGAACCAATCAATGGATTTCAAAAAAATTAGGGTCTGCAACAATCAGAAATGTTACGTACATGTGTGCAAAATTTCAGCTCGTTCGAAGAAAAACTCTGACCTGTATATCGTCAGTAACAGAAAAAAAAACAAAAAAAAAACAGAGGTCCGTGCCAAAAGAGCCAAAAGGAGACGCTCGCTTCGCTCGCTCAATGAATCAGTGTATACAATTAACACAGGTTTCATGGAAATCAGTGACATGGAACCGGAACCGGAACCGGAAAGACCCGGTATTTTTATAGGAACCGAAACCGAAACCATGTTAATTCTTTAGATTTTACTTCATTGCCTTCTAAATCTGAAATTATTTATTACAAATTACAGTTTTTCAAATACCTACATAAGCAGCACGGAGTCAAATAATTGTTAGACATTTCTTGTCTTAAACATGCAATTATTATGTGCATGTTAGTTCCCAAAAGTCGAATTGAAACCTAATTTAAATGAAGTACTTTCTGCATTGAAGGAGCCGATTGGAACCGGTATGGAACCGATTTCATTTGGGTTCCAGTAACTGATGAAAACTTTTAGACTCCATGGAGTCAAGAATAGGAAGTGATGTGTGAAGTGAAATGTCCAGTCGAACCGGGGCTCGAACCAGGGACCTCTCTTTTCAATTGTACCTGCTATTAGTGTAACAAGCTAAGGTGGTGCAAGCTCTCGGCCGTTTTAGACAATTGAAAGAGGAAAATGGTTTCAATTATTGTTAGGACTTTGATATGATGTTCACATAATCAGTCTGATTGTATAGTAGGAAAACGCTCAGAATAACGCGTTGATGAGCGAGCACGGGAACGTGCAAATTCTCCAACAGGAAATGCGTACACAACGCATAAAACATATACATCCATATTGAATTGAAATAATATGAGACATTTAATCAAAATAAAAGTATATGCTTTTCATCGAAACTTGAAAATGGCATCTAAGCACCTTGTACATAAAGCTTAATACAGACTCAATTCAATTGGCACTGGAAAACATTCATTTCGTTACTTCGTTACTGACAGCTATTAAACATGTCAATTAGTTCTTAAGTTCTTAACTGATTAGGATGAAAAATTGTAAAATAAGAGACAATGTTGGCCTTACTGACCATGCAAAATATGAGTTTGATCACATTTATCGAAGAAAATTTTCATTTTACAACCTATCAGGAGATAATAAATACCAACTGCAATGTGAAAAGATTTTCCTCGAGTGGGAAAATTTTTATTGATGTTTATTTAAATTTTAACCAATGAATGGATTTCAAAAAAATTATCCCAGCAAACACATCATGCATGGCTCGATGAAGGCACGGTGATGGGCCAGTACCGGCCACTCTGGCAAGGTGATGGCCACGATTAAGATGGTGCATTCAAAGATCATGCTGGCCAACATCAATGAATCCGGTACCGGCCCAGTGCTGCCTGGCCAGCACGAGGCCACATGCAGGCCAGCCAGCACTGGGCCGGTACCGGCTGGCCAGCACGCGGCCACATGCAGGCCAGCCAGCACTGGGCCGGTACCGGCTGGCCAGCACGCGGCCACATGCAGGCCAGCCAGCACTGGGCCGGTACCGGCTGGCCAGCACGCGGCCACATGCAGGCCAGCCAGCACTGGGCCGGTACCGGCTGGCCAGCACGCGGCCATTAGCAGGCCAGCCAGCACTGGGCCGGTACCGGCTGGCCAGCACGCGGCCACATGCAGGCCAGCCAGCACTGGGCCAGTACCGGCTGGCCAGCACGCGGCCACATGCAGGCCAGCCAGCACTGGGCCGGTACCGGCTGGCCAGCACGCGGCCACATGCAGGCCAGCCAGCACTGGGCCGGTACCGGCTGGCCAGCACGCGGCCACATGCAGGCCAGCCAGCACTGGGCCGGTACCGGCTGGCCAGCACTGGGCCGGTACCGGCTGGCCAGCACGCGGCCGGCAACAAGTAGCTTGCATTGTTCTTGAGTTATAGCCTCAAGCAAGTGGATTTTTTTTTATCGACAGTTACTTTTAAAATCATAATATAATTAATTCTGCATTCTGGCGTATGTTCTTAGCGACAGCAGTATATAGCGCCTATAATTTTTTTCCTTCTAAATGTTAATCGTCATTTATTAATACCAAAATAGAAAAATTTATGATTTTAATTCGAATTAAGATTTTACAAATAAAATGATACAAATAATTCCTCTGTAGTAGTCCAAATATTTCCAGTTTCCTGATACATTTGAGTCAGTTTAACAGAGGCACATTCATCCCTCTCTCACTATTAGACACTCTGCGCTCTAAACCCTCAGCTGTCGCCGTGGTCGAGTGGGTAAAGCGTCTGCCTTCTACCCTGCTTGCTTGTCGCTGTTCCGAGTTCGATTCCACGTCCTGTCATTACTAATCGATTTGCGTTTAATTTCAGAATCAAATGAACATTGTAATAATAACAGATAATATGTCGTCAGAATTTAATTACGATAAAAACTCACTTAGTTTTCACTAATTTTAGTTTTAGTTAAATATTTGAATTTAAAATAGCCGTTTATTTGGTTCCTGGTGGCCCCTGGTGGATAATAGTGGAAACAGGTTCAGGTCGGGTTCAGGCCCCATGATGGCTTCGTTCAGGCTAGGTTCTGGCCAAAGGCTGGCGTTGTCAAGGCGCGATGCAGGCAAGGTGCTGGCCATACGGCACAATGCTGGCTACTTGCTGGCTGCATGAAGGCCAGGACTCTGGCAAGGTGAAGGCTGAGTGCTGGCCAGCCGGTACAGGCAACGTTCTGGCCAAAGCGACACATTTTTACTGGGCCGGTACCGGCCTGAGCAATTGGCCGGTACTGGCCCTGTACCGGCAAAAAGCCGTGGCCGGTACCGGCAGCACTCTGGGTGTTTACTGGATAGGGTCTGCAAACAGAAAAGGTTGTCTCTACATGTGTGCAAAATTTCAGCTCGATCGAAGAAACTCTGTGACATGTATAGCCAAAATATGAGTTTGATCAGATTTATCGAAGACCATTTTAATTTTTCAACCTGTGAGAAGATGTTTATTTAAATTTTAATCAATTAATGGATTTCAAAAAATTTGGGTCTGCAAACCCGCAGAGAATGTTCGAACACGTGTGCAAAATTTCAGCTCGATCGAAGAAAAACTCTGACCTGTATATCGTCAGTAACAGAAAAAAAAACCAAAAAACAAACCAAAAAACAAAAAACAGAGGTCCGTGCCAAAAGAGCCAAAAGGAGTCGCTCGCTTAATTAGTAGAACTTGTTCATTGTTGCTTCGTGCCTTGTTAATTAAGCTCCTGATGATTCAACAAAACCGCTCAAAACTATGAAATTTCCGATACGATTGGAGGCCAAACCCGTAAACCAATTGATCTCAAATTTTAATCATGATTAGATAAAAGACAAACTTAGGGTTATCACTTAACAAATTTTTAAAATTAAATTTCATACGGCACCTATTGAGACAAGAAAATATAACAAATTTCACCAAAAATCAAGTTATTACTGATTTACTAAGCAAAAAATTAAAAATGTACCCTTAGTTTGTCTTTTATCTAATTACGATTAAAATTTCAAATAATTTCGTCAATTCATTTCGTCCCCAATCGTATCCAAAAAAGTTCCTGCAAAACAAGGCAAAATCGCTCGCTCTTGCAGAAGCTTAAGAATAATCGTTTTGAAATGAAAACGGTAAAAAACAAAATGTTGAAATTAGGTAAATGTAAAATTAGAAAATTCGACGTACTTCTGTAACACTACACAACAAGTTGACAGTTGTTAGATGGAAACAGGACTTTGTTGATAGATGAAGTCATGTCAGAAATTATATAGTATAAATATAGACGGTAATCAACATAGTTTCATTGCTTTCTAGAGGGGTATGATGTATAATTATATGTCAAAGCCTACTGGAGTGCAGAGAACAATTTGAGTGTGACAACAATGGGTTGTAGAAATGTTGGCGAATGATGATTGGTTGACGCATGTTGCAATAGGACAACAATGAAAAAGAGATGAGGAAAGGCCGTTCCATAAAAGATTTTGAAGAAGCCATCATCATCATCATCATGGTGATGGGAATACAATTGTTATTCTCTAACTTTTTCGCTTTAACAGCGTGAAAAATAATAGCCGAGGTAATGAAATAACATTACAACATAAGTACTCGAGAGCCGCCCGGTTCGATACTCCATGTTCCTTGCAAGTATTTTTTATTTAATGGAAGTGAAGAGGTAAAAGATAAATACATTGTAATTACGAACCTTTTTTCTGTATAAGGGTCATTCTCAATGGGATTGACGATTTGGTAAAATGCACTAAATTAAAAAAAAAAAATTTAATCCGAGAAAATGTTATGTGGAATGATCAAGGATTATGTTTTATACATTACCTAGAAAGGGTTTATGCAGTTTTAAATTTGGGTGCATTTTATGGCACCATTTAGAAAATGGTCATGAATGTTACTTTTACATTTGGCTCAAATATGATTAAATTAATATTTGATCAGTAAAACAAGCACTGATTTAGATACATCATTGAAAGGCACATACAAAATTATATAATTATTGTGTAGTTTCACATTAACAAAATCTTAAAAGAAATAATCTTGACTCAGGGTACCAATCATGAAGGTCATGAATGTTACCAACATTCATGAACTGAGTCTCCTTACTAATAGATACATTAAACATTTATGATACATTTTCTGATTGGATACTTTATATACAACTCAAATACATGTTATATTTGAATATATTTGAAGTATATTTGAATGTTACTTTTTAATGTAACATTCATGACCAGGTAACATTCATGATAATCTAGGCTTTAAAAATCAGAATATCAGTTTGTATAAAACTGTTCAAAGTTTGTTTATGCCTACCAACATGAGGTTATAGAACACTTTCAATGTAAGATACTTTAATTAACATTGCTAATGCAATTAGTTATTTTTAAGAGGTAACATTCATGACTTTGAATTAAAATACGCACATTGGAACAGTCTTCAGATGAGGCAAAGTACCATTTTCTTTGCAAAAGAAATCGCAAAAAAATATTGACTCGACAGGCACCAAAACAAGAATCACTGCAGCCTAAGTCACATCCTTCTTGAGTAGTCTTATCTTCATTTTAAAACGGTAACATTCAAAAAGTAACATTCATGACTAGTAGTGTGGGACAAAAGTTATTATAAGATTAAAAATGAAAATCACTAACTAATGCTACATTTTCTTTAGTAGTCTGAAGAAGTGTGTTTCATAGATCATTAATAATTATTGCTTATCCATAATTAAAAACTGCAAACGTGAAAAATATCATGGTGTGGGACAGCCTATTTTCAGGATTTTCAGAGTTTCAAAGTCCTACAAAATCTGCGTGAGGTATTTAATTACCTCAAAATTTTGGCAACCACTTCCCAATTGTTCAAACTAATATATTCAACAAGAAGAATGTGAATATGAGTGCAAAATTTCCAAATAAAAATTACTAAACACTGCGGACAGCAAATAGTCAATCCCATTGAGAATGACCCATAAACGTAACATTATCCACTTAGATAATACCTACGTTAGTCTAAAAAAAGTGTGACGCTCAATATAATTTCTCATTAATAATCATAAACTGGGCATTACTGGAACGCCCACTATACCTATTATGTATTGTCTTACTTTTTCTATAATTTACTTGTATTAATATTTTTTAAAGAGTGTTGCATGACATTGAATGACTTCTGAGTGTGTTTTAGAAGGAAGTGTAGGTACGAGAACAAATAAAAAGTATGGACAAATAAGATATCTATTAGTAAGTGGCGAGGCATTGTTTAGTTTTGAGTCAGAAACAACCAACTCGTTTACGGAACAGGTATGGCTGAGTGTTAACGCTCTGAACTTGTATTCCGGAGGCCCGGGTTCGATTCCCGCGGCCGTCCTTCCTGACTGGGGTTTTATTTTTATCGTGGTTTTCCCTCAGTCGACAGGCAAATGCTGGGAAGGTACCTTACTAATAGGCCTGACCGCCTCCTTCCCACCTTCCATCCTAACCTACTCTTCACCATCATCTCCCAATCATCATCATAATCATTCATCCGTCGCTATTAGCCTCGCTGCAGAACAGTGCGACGTTAAGCCCCAGACAAAAAAAACACGTATAGCCCTTGGTGTTGGGCGCGCCTCCTGGCGAGTAAAGACTGATTTACTTCTTTTCATTATCAAGCGAGCGGAGCGAGCGTGTCCACTTGAAACTTATGGCTCGAATCTCTGTTTTTCTTTGTCTGTCTGTCAAAACCTGTCGAATGTCTGTCTGTCTGTCTGTCTGTCTGTCTGTCTGTCTGTCTGTCTGTCTGTCTGTCTGTCTGTCTGTCTGTCTGTCTGTCTGTCTGTCTGTCTGTCTGTCTGTCTGTCTGTCTGTCTGTCTGTCTGTCTGTCTGTCTGTCTGTCTGTCTGTCTGTCTGTCTGTCTGTCTGTCTGTCTGTCTGTCTGTCTGTCTGTCTGTCTGTCTGTCTGTCTGTCTGTCTGTCTGTCTGTCTGTCTGTCTGTCTGTCTGTCTGTCTGTCTGTCTGTCTGTCTGTCTGTCTGTCTGTCTGTCTGTCTGTCTGTCTGTCTGTCTGTCTGTCTGTCTGTCTGTCTGTCTGTCTGTCTGTCTGTCTGTCTGTCTGTCTGTCTGTCTGTCTGTCTGTCTGTCTGTCTGTCTGTCTGTCTGTCTGTCTGTCTGTCTGTCTGTCTGTCTGTCTGTCTGTCTGTCTGTCTGTCTGTCTGTCTGTCTGTCTGTCTGTCTGTCTGTCTGTCTGTCTGTCTGTCTGTCTGTCTGTCTGTCTGTCTGTCTGTCTGTCTGTCTGTCTGTCTGTCTGTCTGTCTGTCTGTCTGTCTGTCTGTCTGTCTGTCTGTCTGTCTGTCTGTCTCCATTCTGTTTTAAGCTCAACTTCAAGATTCCAAAAGTTTCGTTCAATATATCTAGTGGAGCGGTCGCTCCACGCCAGCCAAGTCGTACGGCGCGCGCACACACTCATTTAAAAAGGCTGGAGCAAACCCACTTTTACTGTAAGCATCAAAGTGGCATTTTCGGCCTACTGGATCTTAAAATTGGAAAATCGCACATTGTTGCGATATATCTTAATTTCGAGCTATGGCCCACCCTACAACATATACCAAATTTGGGAACAATAGGTTACGCCCTTTGCGCGCTAGAGGGCCGTGGAAAACAGTGTTTTAGGGCGGTTTTCATAATAATAATAATCTCAGTAGTAGTAGTCTCCTGGAATTTAAATCCGGTAAACAGGCCACAGCCTAAACGGCTGAACCGATTGATTTAAAATTTTTACCACATATGCACTTTTGGCGTCTGAGGTGCCTTTTGCTATAACTGGTTTTATGCCGCCATTTTGAAACCGGAAGTGACGTCATATCTCGTCAACGGCTGGACCGATTGGAACGAAAATTGCGCCAAACGATCCAGACGGTCATCTATATGCATGATAAGTAGCAAAAGACTAAACATTATGTTAAAGAAATCGGAAATGACATAATGAAATTTGAAATACATCGATTGGCTTTTTGGCAACAAAGGTTGATCCGATTATTTTGATATTTATGTAACGTTTGTACTTTTGACGTCTCATGTGACTTGTTATAAAACCAACCGGAAGCCGCCATTTTGAAACCGGAAGTGACATCATATCTCAATAACGGCTAAATAGATTTCAACGAAACCAGCGCAAAACCATTAAGACGGTCAACTTTATGTATTATCATCAATAATATTTGCAGTTTCCCATACCTAAACCGGAAATGACGTCACACATTTTAATAATTTCACAAATTTTTATTTTGATGCAATAAATATACTATTAGAGACAGCTTATAAAATTATAATCATGTTTCAAATATACTTCAAGGGGTCAGAGATTTCAGCCGCCATTTTTAAACCGGAAGTAACGTCTTATCTCAAAAACTGGTAGACAAATCGGTATGAAACTAGCGCCAAACAATTCGGATGGCCATCTCTATGGAATATGAACAGTACAAATAGAATTTTCCTATTTATGAGACCGGAAATGACGTCATTCAAATGTATAAATTATTATAATTCCCTCCTATACAATAAATACATATTCAGAAAGCTTAAAATGATACACATCATTTATAGAAATAAATTCTATGTGGCATTGCAGAAAGTTCAGCAGCCATTTTGAAAACCGAAGTGTTTCCATATCTCGGAACTGGGTTGACTGATTGGAATGAAACCTTTGCTATTCTTCGTGAAAGATCATTTAAAGCAATTATTTAGGACCATACGCTGCTATTCATTAGTGGTAGCGAAATTGTAAAGGGTGATGATTTTTTAAAAGAATTTAGTAATTGTTCATTTCATATGTGTCACAAGTTGTTAGAATAAACTAAAAAAAGGAGTGATATCCCCATAAAAAACACTTCGTTTAAAAATACCAGCCAAGTCTCTTCAACTAAAAAAAAAATGAAATCTAAAAATTCTGCACTGAAAAGTAGTGATATCAAAAAATTAGCCAAGTCAAAACTTTATTTGAAAATCAAAAAATACTTGGCGCATCGTTTTTTTTAGGGCATTATAGGTATACTATGTATATGTATATTTCATGTATAATTTATAATTGGCTTATACTTCCAAGCTATTTATGTACACGATGCGCCAAGTATTTTTTGATTTTCAAATAAAGTTTTGACTTGGCTAATTTTTGGCGATAGTAGAAAGATTTAATGCTGTAATAGATAAGTAATATAAGGGTGGAAGCATTAAATAACAATTGGAAGTGGGCTCATACATATTCTTATAGCACTGTTAATATGGTGATATAAGAAGGGTGTCTTTTCATAATTTGATCTTGACTGAAGGAAATCATGAAACGTTGTCAAATAATTACTAACTCTCTTTGGAACACTATTATATATTTTTGAAGTGTCACGTGTATAAAGTTAAAGTTTTTAATATAAATTCATTGTGAGTATGTACTTTGTGAAATGTTTTGTTATAAAATGTGGATTAATAGAAATGTATTTCATGATGAGAAGGTTTAACGCATGAGACTTAATTATGATGACCACGAAACAATATTTCGAAGATAACTATTGTGTATTTATAGAAAACATAGGCAACAAGTTTCATCGCGTACATATTCTAATAGAAAATATTTTACAGTAGGTATGTATAATATGTAATTGAAAGATGGTTCCCTATTATTCTAAAAATTCTAAATGACGGTTATATATATAAATGGCATATGCTTATGAATCGAAAAATGTCGTTAAAAAACGATGCGCCAAGTCCTTTTGTAAAGTATTTCTCGGTATTTATACTTTTATTTCAAAAATACGATTAAATATTTTTAAATGTCATTGACTTGGCTCCTTTTTTGATATCACTCCTTTTCGGTGTTGAATTTTTTTAAAGTATAGAGACTTGGCTGCATTTTTTACACGGAGTGTTTTTTTCTGGGATATCACTTCTTTTTTTAGTTTATTCATACAGCTTGTATAGCATATGTCCGAGCAGGGACTAATTTCTTTAAAAAAATACGCCTCAACCGATTTGCTTACTAAGAAAAGTTGCGTTTGGTATAAGATGAAAATGATTATCCAAGAAGAATAGCTTAAGTTTCGTTATAATCGATCCAGCCGTTTTCGATATATGACGTCACTTCCGGTTTTGAAATAGCGGCCGAAAATAATGTCGTCTTGAATTCATAATTATAAGTCCTACATAATTGCACAACTTGGTTGCAATCGGTATAGACGTTTTCGATATATGACGTTACTTCCGGTTTTAACAATGGCAACCGAAAATAATGTCGTATTTAATTCATAATTATTAGTCCTACATATTTCCAAAATTTGGTTGCAATCGGTACAGCGGTTTTCGATTTATGACGTCACTTCCGGTTTTAACAATGGCGGCCGAAAATAATGTCGTCTTTAATTCAAAATTATTAGTCCTACATATTTCCAAAATTTGGTTGCAATCCGTACAGCCGTTTTCGATATATGACGTCACTTCCGGTTTTAACAATGGCGGCCGACGATTATGTCGTCTTTAATTCATAATTATTAGTTCTACATCTGACCATCTAAATCGAATTGCGCTAATTTCGTTCTAATAGGTCTAGACGTTTTTGAAATATGACGTCACTTCCGGTTTAAAAATGGCGGCACAAAATATCACATGAGGCAAGGTATCATCAGAGGCCAAAAGTGCATATGTGGTAAAAATTTCAGGTTGATCGATTCAGCCGTTAGGCTGTGGCGCGGATAGCAACCTTTTCTGATATCATCATCATCATCATCATCATCATCAGAAGAAGAAGAAGAAAGCGGTGTAATATCACGGTTTTCACTGCCCTCTAGGTCGTAAACGGCATGACTGGTTGTTGTCGCGTGATGTATATGTTGTCAGGTGGGCCATAGCTCAAAATTAAGACATTTCACAACAATGAGAGATTTTTCATTGTTGAGATCCAGGTGGCCGAAAATGCCATGTTGTTGCTTACAGTAAAAGTAGTTGGTCTGCTCCTCGGTTTATATAGGCATTTACGGTATGTTGAGTGACTGTGAGTGTACGGTACGACTTGGCTGAGTGGAGCGACCGCTCCACTAGATCAACATTTTGAGTAATTTGACAGCCACCACGCAAAATGTCCGTAAAGTCAATAAAGTTTGGATTTAAACACAGATAAGTCTGAAAATTGTCAAAAATACAGATATTGTTGGTCCCAATGACCATGCAAAGTTTTATTTTGATCAGTCATACGGTTCTAGTTTAAATTTCAAAAATCATATGAAAGATTTGTTTAAATTTTTACCAATGGGAGGATTTGGCTGAAACTTTGTAAGATTGGGTATAGTACGTCCAGCGAGCGTGTAGCCTTTCCTTTCATAAGATGAGCAGTATTGTTCGACCCTTGTTCGACAGTTAAGCTCTGACAAGATACAACTCTTTTTATGACCTGCCACCCCTTCCACCTACACTGTTGCCATTTTAAACAACTTTCCTTGAATTTTAAAAGCCAACTGCATTGAAAGATATTTGGCACCACAACAAAACAACCATTTCCAGAACACCTGCAGTCGTTGAGAGATATTTACAACCGCACACGCGTCAAAACACTCAGGATTACAAGCTAAACCCATTGTTGAATTTTACACAGCATTTGCTGAACTGGCTACACGCTCACTGGACGTACTTGTACAATGTTGGTCGTAATGACTTGTCAAAATTTCAAATTGATCGAAACAACCAATCGAAAGATAATTTTTTTTAAATTTGAACCAATCACATGATCCCGTTCAAAAACGATCCCAGGGACCGCATAGATTACGTTAGTATATGTGCAAAATTTCAGATCGATTGGTGTGCCGTTTGACCTGGGCTGTGAACACACACAAAAAAAAAATAGAGAAAGTGCCATAAGAGTATTGTGGTGACGCTCGCTACGCTCGCTCAATAAATACAAATACCATACAAGTAAAAGTTAATTACAAAATAAATGTCAGAAAATGTTGGAATCGGAAACGTTATTTTATTTTTTCCAGGAACCGGAATCTGAACCGATATTCATTAGAGTTCCACTTCCTGGTTACTTCAGACAATATTGTCAAGTTATTAAGTTCCACTTCCTGGTTACTTCAGACAATATTGTCAAGTTATTAAGTTCCACTTCCTGGTTACTTCAGACAATATTGTCAAGTTATTAAGTTCCACTTCCTGGTTACTTCAGACAATATTGTCAAGTTATTAAGTTCCACTTCCTGGTTACTTCAGACAATATTGTCAAGTTATTAAGTTCCACTTCCTGGTTACTTCAGACAATATTGTCAAGTTATTAACTCCATTTATATTTTTTGTATCTTTTAAACACTTTCGATCTTTTTCTACCAAACATCATTCAAAAATTTAATTTCCTATAGATTTTGTGATTTCAAACGAAGCAAAAACTACCTAACAAGAACGTCATTTTCAAAACGTGACCTGAACATTTCTGGGATGAGGCATAGAAATCTGAAAGATAATGAATATAAAAATACATATTCACGAGAAGATTATGTGTTTTTGCAGTCTTCATAAAGAAAATTTATAGTAATTTCATGCTTTTATTGATTACTGAAATTTTTTTGTAGCTATTTTTGGGTATCGTGATTCGTGAATTCAAACTTCAAATTTTGTTTTCCAACTTTCCTATTATTTTTTATCGTTATCTTGTTTTTTCCTGTCATTTGTGTAAAGGCAAATGATGTGAAGGTTACGTACTAGCAGGGCATTCGCCGATAAGCAATACTGAAGTAAAAGATCATGAATGACAGTGACTGAGTTAGCCCCTGCGAGCAAGCAACCAGCCGTGCACGCATGTAACACAAGTTGCATACACAGCAGGCTCCAGAAACTCAACATTGTCAAGGTAAACCAGCGGCAATTCATTTAAATTTTATTAGGTTTTAAATTTTTAAAATAATTTTAATACATCGGTAGCAAGTAATAAAACTATGAAAACGCTCAGTGTAACGTGTTGATAAGCGAGCACGGGTACGTGCTCGAACCGTAATGCGGACACAACGCACAGAAAACATATACATCCATATTGAATTGAAATATGATATCAACTTAAAAGTATATGCTTTTCATCGAAACTTGAAAATAGCATCTAAGCACCCTGGTAATTATAAAAAATCATATTCAATTCAATTGACTCTGGAAAACATTCATTTCGATACTTCATTACTGACAGATACCAATGAATGGATTTCAAAAAAATTTGGGTCTGCAAACAGAGAATGTTGGTTTTACATGTGTGCAAAATTTCAGCTCGATCAAAGAAAAACTCTGACCTGTATAGCCAAAATATGAGTTTGATCAGATTTATCGAAGACCATTTTCATTTTTCAACCCATCAGGAGATGTTTATTTAAATTTTAACCAATTAATGGATTTCAAAAAAATTAGAGTCTGCAAACAGAAAAGGTTGTCCCTACATGTGTGCAAAATTTCAGCTCGATCGAAGAAACATTGTGACCTGTGTATCAATTAGTAACAAAAAAAAGAAGTCCGTGCCAAAGAAGCCAAAAGGAGACGCTCGCTTCGCTCGCTCAATTATACTCTTCGCAAGTAGTTGAAATGAATGAGGTTATTTAATTTTAGTTGAAAATGTTAATATAAAAGACAAAAGTATATTTACCACGTCTTGCTCACCCCACTCCTCCCAACTTGTAAAATATATCTTCTCTGTCAGATAGCTATAAACTATTTCACTGACAGGTCCATTATTCTTGTATCAAGAATACTTAAGAGCTAAACGCTGAACTGCAGCCTGAGGCCAGGAGTTCGATTCCCGCGGCTAGCGCGCGTGAGAGTTCAATGTTGGGATAGTTCCTATAGGTCGCATCAACCATCTTCATCTGACAAATCACTCGGAAACTAACAAAACACGAGAGTTGACAATTGTCTGAATCAAATGGCTTACACAACTTCATATCGTTTATGATATAAAATCAAAAGTGTGGGAAGTGGCAATGAAATGAGCGCGGACTTTCTGAATGGTTCGTTGTTGTTCAAGTTTCTTGTAAAACACGCCGTTCTGAAGTCAACTTTTTCAAACATTTGAATGAATTTTTCAGTTTAGTAAAATATCTATACACATTCATTTTATAAATCACTTCATTTTGATGTGACTTACCGCTTCTTGAACACATGCATAGAAGTTGAAATAAGTATATTGCCACCTAAGCAGGAACAACATACTGCTATTCGGGGTTAAATTCACAAAATCTCGTATTACCTACGTTTAATATTTTATATTATCTCTCATTTAATATGGTGTTTTTGTTTGGTATTAAATCCAAAGTTAATGTGGATCATAGATTTTGACTCCAAACATAAAATCGATTTGTGAAACCAACCCAGCATTTTATAATCTGAAACTAACAATGGGACAAACTTGTCCAAATACGTTTAATAAAATGCAGTTGGAAGACAGGGCAGGGCCCTATTCAGGTGCGTAGGAAAAGGGGGGGGGGGGGGATGGGGGGATTATCCCCCCCCCACTTGAGCAGGCTGACCCCCCATTCACCATACACAATTAAGTTTAGGGACCATGAATCACTTATACATTATTTAAATTCTAAAAACCGCCCTGCGGGGAAAAAAAAGATGAAGTTTTGTTGTAATTTGAGCATTGTTGTGTATAAAGCAAAGATGTAGACAACTGGTGTGGTTTTAATAGTAAATAAATAGGTTTAATTGAATAATAGAGAATAAAGTAATACAAGCAATAAATAGCGACAATCAAGTGTATTTTAAGATGAGATACAATGAAGACAAAAGAGACAAAGTTCACAGCTTCCTATGTGGCCACAGCTTCCTATGTGGCCACAGCTTCGTATGTGGCCACGGCTTCCTATGTGGCCACAGCTTCCTATGTGGCCACGGCTTCGTATGTGGCCACAGCTTCCTATGTGGCCACAGCTTCCTATGTGGCCACGGCTTCGTATGTGGCCACAGCTTCCTATGTGGCCACGGCTTCCTATGTGGCCACGGCTTCCTATGTGGCCACGGCTTCCTATGTGGCCACGGCTTCCTATGTGGCCACAGCTTTCTATGTGGCCACGGCTTCCTATGTGGCCACGGCTTCCTATGTGGCCACGGCTTCCTATGTGGCCACGGCTTCCTATGTGGCCACGGCTTCCTATGTGGCCACGGCTTTCTATGTGGCCACGGCTTCCTATGTGGCCACGGCTTCCTATGTGGCCACGGCTTCCAATGTGGCCACGGCTTCCTATGTGGCCACGGCTTCCTATGTGGCCACGGCTTCGTATGTGGCCACAGCTTCCTATGTGGCCACGGCTTCCTATGTGGCCACAGCTTCCTATGTGGCCACGGCTTCGTATGTGGCCACAGCTTCCTATGTGGCCACGGCTTCGTATGTGGCCAAAGCTTCCTAGGTGGCCACGGCTTCCTATGTGGCCACGGCTTCCTATGTGGCCACGGCTTCGTATGTGGCCACAGCTTCCTATGTGGCCACGGCTTCGTATGTGGCCACAGCTTCCTATGTGGCCACGGCTTCGTATGTGGCCACAGCTTCCTATGTGGCCACGGCTTCCTATGTGGCCACGGCTTCCTATGTGGCCACGGCTTCCTATGTGGCCACGGCTTCCTATGTGGCCACGGCTTCCTATGTGGCCACGGCTTCCTATGTGGCCACAGCTTCCTATGTGGCCACGGCTTCCTATGTGGCCACGACTTCGTATGTGGCCACGACTTTGTATGTGGCCACGGCTTCCTATGTGGCCACGGCTTCGTATGTTGTCCAAGATCACTTGCATGGACCTTGCTTGATTTAAACTGAACAAGCATCAATTTTAAAATGTTTACATTCGAAAATGTGCCATGCAGGGTAACAATTGGAGTTGTTTTTGCTTCAGTTTGTGCATTTTAAAGCCCCAGAATTACTGACTTTTAACTGGGTAAAACTCTAAAAAAACGCCCTGCTGGGCTAATACTCCCCCATGGTAATCCCCCTTCCGGGTGTCGCAATCCCCTCTATAGTAATCCACTTCCAAGTGTCGCAATCCCCCCATGGTAATCCCCCTTCCGGTTGTCGCAATCCCCCCCCCCCCATGGTAATACCCCTTCCAGGTGTCGCAATCTCCCCCCCCCCCCCCCCCATGGTTATCCCTTTTCCGGGTGTCGCAATCTCCCCATGGTAATCCCCCTTCCGGGTTTCGCATTTCCCCCCCCCCCCCCATGGTTATCCCATTTCCGGGTGTCGCAATCGCCCCCATGGTAATCCCCCTTCCGGTTGTCGCAATCCCCCCCCCCCCATGGTAATCCCCCTTCCGGGTGTCGCAATCCGCAATCCCCCTTATGGTAATCCCCCTTCCGGGTGTCGCAATCCTTCCCATGGATATCCCCCTTCCGGGTGTCGTAATCCCCCCCGTGGTAATCATCCTTCCGGGTGTCGCAATCCCCCCATGGTGATCCTCCTTTCGGGTGTCGCAATCCCCCCCCCCCCCCCCCGTAATAATTCCCTTTCCAGGTGTCGCAATCCCCCTCCCCCCCATGGTAATCCCTTTTCCGGGTGTGCTCAATCCCCCCCATGGTAATCCCCCTTCCGGGTGTCGCAATCCCCCCCATGGTAATCCCCCTTCCAGGTGTCGCAATCCCCCCATGGTAATCCCCCTTCCGGGTGTCGCAATCCCCCCCATGGTAATCTCCCTTCCGGTTGTCGCAATCCCCCCCATGGTAATCCCCCTTCCAGGTGTTGCAATCCCCCCCCCCCATGGAAATCCCGCTTCCGGGTGTCGCAATCCCCCCATGGTAATCCCCTTCCGGGTGTCGCAATCCCCCCCATGGAAATCCTCCTTCCGGGTGTTCAATCCCCCCATGGTAATCCCCCTTCCGGGTGTCGCAATCCCCCCCATGGTATACCCTTTTCCGGTTGTCGCAATCCCCTCCATGGTAATCCCCCTTCCGGTTGTCGCAATCCCCCCCCCCCCCATGGTAATCCCCCTTCCGGTTGTCGCTATCCCCCCCCATGGTAATCCCCCGTTCCGGGTGTCGCAATCCCCCCCATGGTAATCCCTCTTCTGGTTGTCGCAATCCCCCCCATGGTAATCCCCCTTCCAGGTGTCGCAATCCCCCCATGGTAATTCCCCTTCTGGTTGTCGCAATCCCCCCTTGGTAATCCCCCTTCCGGGTGTCGCAATCCTCCCCATGGTAATCCCCCGCAATCCCCCCCCCCCCCCATGGGGAAATAGTTCCTACACGCCTGACCGTATTATCCATAGGCAATATAGGTAGAGTGCCAACAGCCTACGAAGCTTTTTGGGCCTACGATAGGATACTTCAATTAAATATAATTTTTCAATTCAATTCATATCAATTTTTTATTTTAAAGTTGTTTTAAAATAGTGTAAAAATCGCGTAGAAATGCACCAGATACAGTCCAGAAATTCAAATTTTCCCGGGGATTATTCTGGCTAAGACTTCGTAAATAGGAGAAAAAATTATTTTTATACAATGCCACTTCTTATATTTTTGAAGTGAAATAAATAGTTGATCCAACTAAATTATGTTTTCAAATGTCATTCACGATAGTTCTGGGATGAAATTGGGGTCGTGAAATCCCTCTCGAAATTTGTTTCGATTGTTTTTAATTCGAAATAGAGCACATTACCTTTGAATATTTCATCCTTACGGGTAAGGATTAAATATTTAAAGACATTACTGTTAATAATATCCTTCATTTTACTGATGTAATTTAGCTGTCTGAACACAGTATACAATACTACACTTCTAAATCAGAGTTCAATTTGTATACGTAAGTTATTAGAGTTTTTGTACAGTCAATTTACGTCCCTTTTTTTCTTTTTTTCTTTTAACACTGTCCCCATCCCGCCTTGTTTAGTGACAGTCGGCTCACTCTACACTTCTCCTGTTGCACACCGGTGACTCGAGTGCTCAGTGGTGTGCGTCTGGGAATCATGCAAGGAGCAGGGCGCGCCAAAGATAGGACGATCATTTTGTCCGCCGTAAGCGCCACGATCGTTTTGAGGGCAATTGTTTCATATTTACTGAAATTCTTTGGTTTCAGTATCTATGGAATTTCACAACAGCTGATTTTGTTGACAGCTTGACAGCTAACAGTTCAGACCCGTGTAGTTAAAAAATAGTCGTTCAAAAGTAATTCCACACCTAGTAAATAATCATTTAAAGTTCCATTGTTACCATAAAGTCATTGGAAATCATCAGTGTAAGAAGAAAACTATTATTAACAAGGAAATGTGTGGTTATTAGACTGAAGCCGCCATTTTTTAAATGAAAGTCACCGCCGCCGATAGTTAGATGACAAACAGCCCGCTAATCTTACGAACTTGCTTTTGCCCTCAAAATGCACGTGCTGCCATCTGCTGGTTGTTTCGCTTTGCACATGCCCTAATAGCAGATACTTAGCATTTTTCAGCCGGGGCTGTTATATGCGATCTGGGGGTAGTTAGTGGGATGGACAAATCCATAGATGAATTACGAGAGAGAAAAACCGCAGTAAAAAAGGCACTGTGAAAGAGTTACAGTGACAAAAACTCTGCTGAATCATGCATTTGTGCTAGAAGGGCAGGTGCAACCTCATGGACGAAGGCGAGGTTGAGAGGTCTGCGATAGAGCATGCATGAGCTACGAGGGATTTGCAATGCATTTATTAATTAGATAGATATGGGGTCATGTCCATGCAAGGTCAATGGGAGATGCCGGATCGTCGAGGGATAAGACTAGGAGTTGGTGCTTTTTGAGAGCTTAAAGCTTCTTGAAATTAAGGGGATGGTATGTGGACCAAAAAATGGCTTTTGGCATTCGGTGGGTATGAGGGGTCTCTGTCCTGTAGTCTCCAAGCTTCTTGATGAGGGGGTTTTCGGAAAACGAAGACTTTGCATATAGTTTTGCAGCTGTTTTTGTAATGAATGATTTTATTTGATAATCTTTATGCAGATTGCTGTTTTTAGTGTACCTCGGAGCTTTGGTGATTATTCGGAGAACTTTGTTTTGGAGAATTTGGATCATCTTGATGTGTGATTTGGCTGCTCCTCCCCACGTCGCCGGCGAGAAGGTCATAATGGGTCTGATGAGTGATTTATATAAAAGCATGCCTTTCTTGATGCTCAGAGTGGATTTGCGGTTAAGAATAGGATATAGTGATGCTAGTTTGGCATAGGCTCTATTGGTGACTGTATTAATATGTTGGTTGAAAGTCAACTTGTGGTATAGAAATACTCCAAGGGTGCGAATAATTGGTCTCCATAAAACTGGGGTTGCGAAGATACAAGGATTAGAGTAGGGTTTAAGTGATGTACGGCGGGTAAAAAGGATTGCTTCGGATTTATTTGTATTTATTTTGACTCTCCACTTTGTGTAACACTCCTGCAGTGTTTGAAGACCCGCCTGCAGATTGTTCGTTATGACCTTCGGTGATTTTGATCTTGAGTATAGGACGACGTCGTCGGCGTATATCCCAATTTCGGCTGCGTGGGGTTTCGGTATATCGTTGATAAAAATGTTGAAAAGCACAGGCCCCAGAATAGAGCCTTGGGGTACTGCGGCACCGATTAACCTCTGGGAGGAATGAGCGTTCTTAATATTAACTTTAAAATTGCGATCTTTCAGATATGAGTTTAGCAAATGGATGTATCTGGCAGGGATGTTGATATCGATTAGTTTACTGATTTAGCCATTGTGCCACACTTTATCAAAAGCTTTCTCAACATCAAGGAAAATCGCCCCCGTAGCTTTATGAAGATTAAATCCCCTGGTTATGTACTCAGTCAGTCGGATGAGTTGATGATCAGTGCTGTGCTTGGCACGGAATCCGAATTGCTCGTTTCGAAGAACTTTGTTCTTTCGTAGGTGGTCGTTCAGGCGTGTGAGGAGGACTTTCTCTGCTATTTTACTCAGCGTGCATAGAAGGCTGATTGGTCGATGGTTTTCGGGCATTTTCTGATACTTATTTGGTTTGGGGAATGCAATAATTTTAGCTTCCTTAAAAGGAGTGGGAAAGTGCATCAATGTCGTCATTGAGTTGAGTACATACGCTATGAAGTGATAAGCATCAAGGGGTAGGTTTTTAGGACTATGTTGGGGATGTTATCTGGTCCTGGAGCTTTATTGAGATGCATTTTTGAGATTATTGCTTCTATCTCTACGTTGGATGTTTTACGAAATTCTCGGTCCACTGGTTTCTTCATGAAATCAGTAATTTTGTCGGTTGTTGAGTGGACGAATAATGATAATGAATGAAATTTGATGGGTGATAGATTAGCTTATAGAAGGTGTGAAGATTTGACGAAGAAATTAGCCAGAACAAGGAATAATTTAACTTTTTTGACCCGGGCGTTATTAGCATATGTAGTTCCAAAAGGGCTTCGAATCAAATCAAACTACGAATCTACATACAAGAGCAGGATGATTTTACAGAAAGCATCGAAGAATTTGATGAAGGAACAAATAAAATACACAAGACACAAGATTCATTTAATTTCCACTGATTTAAAGGCCACAGAATTGAAAATATCAACTTTCAATGATCCAAAGAGAGATAATATCATGGAAGCTATTAGGGTTTCATATTCTAAAATACACCAAGAAACTAAACAGAATCAGAAAGTAAAATTTACCAAACTATTGGAGGAACAGAAAAAGAAACAGGCATTGAGAAACAAGACATCTAATCTAGTGGAGCGGTCGCTCCACCCAGCCAAGTCGTACTATACACTCACACTCACTCAACATACCGTAAATGCCTAATAAACTGAGGAGCAGACGAAACACTTTTACTGTAAGCAACAACATGGCATTTTCGGCCTACTGGATCTCAAAATTGGGAAATCTCACATTGTTGCGAAATAACTTAATTTCGAGCTATGGCCCACCTGACAACATATACCAAATTTGGGAACAATACGTTATGCCGTTTGGGTGCTAGAGGGCCGTGAAAACAGTGAAATTACACCCCTTTTAAAAGCTATCTGATGATGATGATTCAGATATCAGGAAACGTTGCTATCACCGCCACAGCCTAAACGGCTGAACCGATCAACCTGAAATTTTTACCACATATGCACTTTTGGCGTCTGATGATACCTTGCCTCTTGTGATTTTTTGTGCCGCCATTTTTAAACCGGAAGTGACGTCATATCTCAAAAACGTCTAGACCGATTAGAACGAAATTAGCGCCATTCGATTTAGACGGTCATCTATATGAAGTATCAATAAAAAAATTATTATTTTCTTATTTTCTGAACCGGAAGTGACGTCATAAATACGCAATATTTAACTTATTTCAACAAATTATACTTAAAATACATACATAAGTAACTTACATTGTAACATAGACAATACAAATTATAAATTCAAGGAGGCAGTGTTCTCGGCCGCCATTCCTGAAACCGGAAGTGACGTAATATATCTAAAACGCCTGTACCGTTTGCAACTGAACTAGCTCCTGCGTATTCATTCTGCAACTTTTTTTGAAACTCAATTGTGAAAAATGAATAAACAAATTAACGGTACCGGAAATGGCGGCAGGAACCACTAAATGAAACCGGTAGTGACGTCATATCTAGTGGAGCGGTCGCTCCACGCCAGCCAAGTCGTACGGCGCGCGCACACTCTCATATAAAGGCTGGAGCAAACCCACTTTTACTGTAAGCATCAAAGTGGCATTTTCGGCCTACTGGATCTTAAAATTGAGAAATCTCACATTGTTGCGAAATATCTTAATTTCGAGCTATGGCCCACCCTACAACATATACCAAATTTGGGAACAATAGTTTACGCCCTTTGCGCGCTAGAGGGCCGTGAAAACAGTGTTTTAGGGCGGTTTTCATAATAATAATCTTAGTAGTAGGCTGGAGCTAAAATCCGGTAAACAGGCCACAGCCTAAACGGCTGAACCGATTGATCTCACATTTTTACCACGTGTGCACTTTTGGCGTCTGATTTAACCTTGTCCCCATGAATTTTTTGTGCCGCCATTTTGAAACCGGAAGTGACGTCATATCTCGTCAACGGTTGGACCGATCGGAACGAAATTTGCGCCAATCGTTTCAGACGGTCATCTATATGGATTATCAATATCAAAAGACTGAACAATATTTTAAATAAACCGGAAATGACGTCATGAAATTTGAAATACATCGATTTGCATTTCAGCAACAACTGTTGATCCGATTGTCTTGATATTTATGTAACGTTTGTACTTTTGATATTTCATTTGACTTGTTATAAAACCAACCGGAAGCCGCCATTTTGAAACCGGAAGTGACATCATGTCTCAAAAACGGCTAAACAGATTAGAACAAAACCAGCGCTAAACGATTTAGACGGTTAACTTTATGTAATCAGTAATATTTGATGATTCAAATATCGAAACCGGAAATGACGTCACACATTTTATGACCTATACCGGAAATGACGTCATAAATATGCTAAATGACGCTAAATTCACCACTTTATACTTTAAAACAGATATAAGTAAACGTACTTTGTAAATAATTATAAATTCAAGGTTGCAGTGTTCTCGGCGGCCATTTTTAAAACCGGAAGTGACGTCATATATCGTAAACGGTTGTACCGATTGCAACCTAAGTTTGGAAATGTGTTGGACTAATAATTATGAATTCAAGACGACATTATTTTCGGCCGCCATTGTTAAAACCGGAAGTGACGTCAAATATCGAAAATGGCTGTACCGATTGCAATCAAATTTTGGAAATGTGTTGTACTAATAATTATGAATTCAAGACGACATTATTTTCGGCCGCCATTGTTAAAACCGGAAGTGACGTCATATATCGAAAATGGCTGTACCGATTGCAACCAAATTTTGGAAATGTGTTGTACTAATAATTATGAATTCAAGACGACATTATTTTCGGCCGCCATTGTTAAAACCGGAAGTGACGTCATATATCAAAAACGGCTGTACCGATTGCAACCAAATTTTGGAAATGTGTAGGAGTAATAATTATGAATTCAAGACGACATTATTTTCGGCCGCCATTGCTAAAACCGGAAGTGACGTCATATATCGAAAACGGCTGGACCGATTGTAACGAAACTTAAAGCTATTCTTCTTGGATAATTATTTTAATCTTATATACCAAACGCAACTTTTCTAAGTATCCAAATCGGCATAGGCGTATTTTTTTAAAGAAATAAGTTCTTGCACGGACACAAGCTGTGCTACAAGCTGTATGAATAAACTAACAAAAGAAGTGATATCCCAGAAAAAAACACTCCGTGTAAAAAAGGCAGCCAAGTCTCTTTACTTTAAAAAAATTCAACACCGAAAAGGAGTGATATCAAAAAAGGAGCCAAGTCAATGACATTTCCAAATATTTAATCGTATCTTTGAAATAAAAGTATAAACACCGAGAAATACTTTACAAAAGGACTTGGCGCATCGTTTTTTTAAAGACATTTTTCTATTCATAAGCATGTGCCATTTATATACAACCGTCATTTTGAATGTTTAGAATAATAGGGAAACATCTTTCAATTAGGTACATATTATACATACCTTCTGTAAAATATTTTCTATATGAATATATACGCTATGAAACTTGTTGTCTATGCTTTCTATAAATATACACAATAGTTATCTTCGTAATATTGTTTCGTGGTGAATATAATTAAGTCTCATCATGCGTTATACCTTCACATCATGTAACAATTTCTATTAATACACATTTTATAAAAATACATTTCACAAAGAAGACAGTCATATTGAATTTCTATTAAAAAATTTAACTTTATACACTTGACACTTCAAAAATATATAATTGTGTTCCATTAGTTAGTAATTATTTGACAACGTTTCATGATTTCCTTCAGTCAAGATCAAATTATGAAAAGATACCAGTCTAATATCGCCATATTAACAGTACTGCAAGAATATGTATGAGCCCACTTCCAATTGATATGAAGGGATGTGTGTTGTGAAAAATATCCGACCGAACCGGGGCACGAACTTGGGACCTCTCACTTGCCGGGCGAGAGCTCTACCAACTGAGCTACCCGATCGGACGGGCGGACATTAGACACAACACACTGATGAGGATCCTGACTCCTGACTCCATGGAAGTTTTCCAAAGAAACCTACATTCTCACCACTTCCAATTGTTATGTAATTCTTTCACCCTTATATTACTTATATATTACAGCATAAAATCATGCTTCTATCGCCATTGACAAAACTATAAAATAGTCATTACTAAAAGTAGCTTGATTCATAGATTCTGGCTCTAATAGAAAGAGGAAAATGTACCTACTTGTAAATTTCTTTCCACTTTTAGGATAGAATGATGTCTTTAAAAAAACGATGCGCCAAGTCCTTTTGTAAAGTATTTCTCGGTGTTTATACTTTTATTTCAAAGATACGATTAAATATTTGGAAATGTCATTGACTTGGCTCCTTTTTTGATATCACTCCTTTTCGGTGTTGAATTTTTTTAAAGTAAAGAGACTTGGCTGCCTTTTTTACACGGAGTGTTTTTTTCTGGGATATTACATACGGCAAGACCGATTTTACGGAAATATAGGGATTATGAATTCAGATGGTCGTTCATAAAGTATCAACTAGATTGTTTTCCTATTACCTATACCGGAAATGACGTCATAAATATGCTAAATGACGTCATAAATATGATAATTGACACAAAATTCACCACTTTATACTTTTAAATAGATATTTAGTAAACCTACTTTGTAAATAATTATAAATTCAAGGTTGCAGTGTTCTCGGCCGCCATTTTTAAAACCGGAAGTGACGTCATATATTGAAAACAGCTGTACCGATTGCAACCAAATTTTGGAAATGTGTAGGACTAATAATTATGAATTGAAGACGACATTATTTTCGGCCGCCATTGTTAAAACCGGAAGTGACGTCATATATCGAAAACGGCTGTACCGATTGCAACCAAATTTTGGAAATATGGAGGACTAATAATTATGAATGAAATACGACATTATTTTCGGCCGCCATTGTTAAAACCGGAAGTGACGTCATATATCGAAAACGGCTGTACCGATTGCAACCAAATTTTGGAAATATGTAGGAATTATAATTATGGATTAAAGGCGACATTATTTTTGGCCGCCATTGTTAAAACCGGAAGTAACGTCATATATCAAAAACGGCTGTACCGATAGCAACCAAATTTTGGAAATGTGTAGGACTTATAATTATGAATTAAAGACGACATTATTTTCGGCCGCCATTGTTAAAACCGGAAGTGACGTCATATGTCGAAATCGTCTGTACCGATTGCAACCAAATTTTGGAAATATGGAGGACTAAAAATTATGAATTAAAGACGACATTATTTTCGGCCGTCATTGTTAAAACCGGAAGGGACGTCATATATCGAAAACGTCTGTACCGATTGCAACCAAATTTTGGAAATATGTAGGACTTATAATTATGGATAAAAAGACGACATTATTTTCGGCCGCCATTGGTTAAACCGGAAGTGACGTCATATATCGAAATCGTCTGTACCGATTGCAACCAAATTGTGCAATTATGTAGGACTTATAATTATGAATTCAAGACGACATTATTTTCGGCCGCTATTTCAAAACCGGAAGTGACGTCATATATCGAAAACGGCTGGATCGATTATAACGAAACTTAAGCTATTCTTCTTGGATAATCATTTTCATCTTATACCAAACGCAACTTTTCTTAGTAAGCAAATCGGTTGAGGCGTATTTTTTTAAAGAAATTAGTCCCTGCTCGGACATGTGCTACAAGCTGTATGAATAAACTAACAAAAGAAGTGATATCCCAGAAAAAAACACTCCGTGTAAAAAAGGCAGCCAAGTCTCTTTACTTTAAAAAAATTCAACACCGAAAAGGAGTGATATCAAAAAAGGAGCCAAGTCAATGACATTTCCAAATATTTAATCGTATTTTTGAAATAAAAGAATAAACACCGAGAAATACTTTACAAAAGGACTTGGCGCATCGTTTTTTAAATTCATTTTTTGATTCATAAGCATATGCCATTGATATACAACCGTTATTTAGAATTTTTAGAATAATAGGGAAACATCTTTCAATTACATATTATACATATACCTATGTACGTACGCGATAAAACTTGTTGCCTATGTTTTCTATAAATACACAATAGTTAGTTATCTTCGTAATATTGTTTCGTGGTCAACATAATTAAGTCTCATGCGTTAAACCTTCTCATCATGAAATACATTTCTATTAATCCACATTTTATAACAAAACATTTCACAAAGTACATAGTCACATTGAATTTCTATTAAAAATTTTAACTTTATACACTTGACACTTCAAAAATATATAATAGTGTTCCAAAGACAGTTCGTAATTATTTGACAACGTTTCATGATTTCCTTCAGTCAAGATCAAAGTATGAAAAGATACCCTTCTAATATCACCATATTAACAGTGCTATAAGAATATGTATGAGCCCACTTCCAATTGTTATTTAATTCTTCCACCCTTATATTACTTATCTATTACAGCATGAAATCTTTCTACTATCGCCATTGACAAAACTATAAAATAGCCATTACTAAAAGTAGCTTGATTCATAGTTTCTGGCTCTAATAGAAAGAGGAAAATGTACTTACTTTAAATTTCTTTCCACTTTTAGTATTGAATGAGGTCTTTAAAAAAACGATGCGCCAAGTCCTTTTGTAAAGTATTTCTCGGTGTTTATTCTTTTATTTCAAAAATACGATTAAATATTTGGAAATGTCATTGACTTGGCTCCTTTTTTGATATCACTCCTTTTCGGTGTTGAATTTTTTTAAAGTAAAGAGACTTGGCTGCCTTTTTTACACGGAGTGTTTTTTTCTGGGATACATTATACCTAGAACAAATCTAATAGAGAAGACAGTTATTAATCTTTCATCCAAAATATTATCGGCGAAAGAAAACCAAATCCTATCAAAAGGTTTAGGATTCGCAGTCAGACCAAAATGCGTGGATAAACACGATATGATAGCAACGATTGAGACAGGAATGATACTACTACCGGATGAACAAAATGATCAAATTCGAGGTAAAATCAAGACCATTTTGGATAAGCCATTTGTTATAAAAGAGAACATAACTAGGAAAGAAGAAAAAATCACCGAAGATATTAGAAGAGACAAAAGTATAATTTGTTTACTTGCCGATAAGGGGAGAGCAACGGTTATTATGGACAGAAATGAGTATAATGATAAAATGGAAGAAATATTTAAAGATGAAGCACAGTTTGAAAAAATGAAGAAGGACCCAACCAAGATAATCGAAAATAAAATTAGTGAAATGCTTAAAGAGGTACAGGGAGAAATAGGAAAATCAGTAAACAAGAGTTTAATGCCAAGCTACTCAAAACCACCACATGCATTCGGACAGCCGAAGATACATAAGCTAGGTGCACCTCTTCGTCCAATTATAAGTGGAAGGAATTCACCAGGTAGCGCAATTTCAAAATTCGTATTAAATTCTGTTAAACCGATCGCTAAACTCATACCTTTCAGACTCAAAGATTCTGTGGAATTTGCTGAAAAAATTAGAAATGTACGTCTGGATCCAGGGGACAGATTGTTTAGTTTGGACGTAATTAACATGCATCCAAACATTCCCATCAATGAGACATTAGAATTCATACTTCATCAAATATGAAGAACAAGGGCAACTAGTACATCGACACGTTGACCAGATGCTGCTACAAAGGAAGTAAAGATATTGAAGATTTTGGGGGGGAGATGTTGTATAGTGGGACCTAGATCAGAGCCGGGAAGAGTGTTTTTGAACTGTCTTGTCTTGTTCTGTGCTCTGTTGCTTTGGACATGAAATGATGTAAGAGTTTTTGAATAAAGGATACAATAGTTTCGCGTTTATATCTCCAGCTATTATGACCTTCCGTCCGATGTTAAGTAGGGTTACATAATTTCCAATTTTTATATAATATATTTTGAGCATGATACTTTCAAGATATGCTATTTGTAATACATAAATGTGTTCATTATTATTATGTTTATAACATACACAAAAAATATTGTGCAAATCCACCAAGACGAACATTAGATTTCATTTTCTTCTCCATTCCGAATAACCATGAAAAAATATTGCTAGGAAACGGATTTCAAACATTGACTTTCAACCGCGAACTTTACACGTAAATTTAGGCAATTTCCCAACACATTTGCCCTGAATTTTTTTACCTTGGATTGGAAAGGCAGTTTTTTAGTAGGTCGTGATTACTGGCATCACAATGGGGGATAAAAAAAAACTTAACAACTTTTGTCATGATTTTAAAATATCTTTCCTAGTTTATACCAACCAAATTATAAGTTTATAATGTTAACAATTAACCCGGACTTCATATTCCTCGGGATTCTGACTTTCATTTGGATAGAATTCCTGTGGGAGTTGTATTTATCAGTGAGGCAGGTGAGTTCGAGAACATAACATCAAATCAGTTTGTACTCCAGTCATTTCACGGAAAAATTGGTTCCAAGCCGAAAGTAATTAGGTATTTACACCATTACTTTTTAACAGTTTTGTAAAAAAATTATGGAAGACAGTTTACTTAATTGGAGACCGCAATATTGATTTTATCCGTTGATTTCTGAAAATCACACATTCGCCTAACAAACCTAAAAACTTGAAATGCAATTAGATTTCAATCTAGTGGAGCGGTTGCTCCACCCAGCCAAGTCGTACAGTACACACACACTCATTCAACATACCGTAAATGCCTACATAAACTGAGGAGTAGACCAAACACTTTAACTGTAAGCAACAACATGGCATTTTCGGCCTACTGGATCTCAAAATTGATAAATCTCACATTGTTGCGAAATATCTTAATTTCGAGCTATGGCCCACCCAACCACATATACCAAACAATTAGGAACAATAATAGGTTACGCCCTTTGCGATCAAGAGGGCCGTGAAAACCGTGAAAGTACATCGCTTTCATCTTCAGATATCAGAAAATGTCGCAATCACCGCCACAGCCTAAATGGCTGAACCGATCGATCTGAAATTTTTACCACATGTGCACTTTTGGCGTCTGAGGTGCCTTTTTATAAAACCAACCGGAAGCCGCCATTTTGAAACCTGAAGTGACGTCATATATCAAAAACGGCCAGACCGATCGGATTAAAACTAGCGCCAAATTATTCAGACGGTCAACTTTATGGAATATCAATAGTTGAGGTAGAAATGTACTATTACCGAAACCGGAAATGACGTCATAAAAATGAAAAATCAGACTTTCACCTTTTACTACAATAACTACATATTCAGAAGGCTTATAATGATACATAACATTTATATAAATACACTCCAGGTGGTAGTGATTTCAGCCGCCATTTTGTTAACCGGAAGTGATGACATATCTCGAAAACGGCTGGACCAATTGGAACAAAGCTTTCTCTTTTCTTTATGTCGTATCATTTTTAGCATTATTTAGTACCAAACGCAACTTTCATTAGTAACCATATCGGAAATGGCTTATTTTTTTAAAGGAATTAGTCATTGTTGTTCCGATATGTGTTACAAGTGTGAGAATAATCTAAAAAAAGAAATATCCCCATAAAAAAAACACTCCGTGTAAAAATACCAGCAAAGTCTTTTCTACTATAAAAAATATAAGAAATCTAAAAATTCAGCATTGCAAATTAGTGATATCAAAAAATGGGCCAAGTCAAAACTTAATTTTAAAAACCAAAATATACTTGGCGCATCGTTTTTTAGGGCATTATAGAGTAGATAGATTTTATGTATATTTTACATCTGGCTTATACGTCTAAGCTATCTAATCTAGGTATATGCACGATGCGCCAAGTATATTTTGGTTTTTAAAATTAAGTTTTGACTTGGCCCATTTTTTGATATCACTAATTTGCAATGCTGAATTTTTAGATTTTTTATATTTTTTTATAGTTGAAAAGACTTGGCTGGTATTTTTACACGGAGTGTTTTATATGGGGATACTATTTACTAGGTAAAACATAAGCTCAATTACACAAATTGCTCTACACAAAATGTTCAAATGTATCGCTATAAAATTAATAAATATTAAATATATCCCAATTGAATGTGAGTTTTGAAACCATAAATTTTTGAGTGAAATATTTTTTAATGCCAGTTTTGAAATGTTTATTGCTTATATCTTTAAAAAAGTAACAAAATTATAGAACTTTATAGCATCCGTTTTTTTTTTGGAATAATACTTTTGTGAAATCCACACTTTTGTCATGATTTTAAAATATCTTTTCTAGTTTATAAATCAAATTATAAGTTAAGAATGTTAATAATAATAATTAACCCGGAATAAGCAAAAGTTTAGCAAAAGTTGTTACGTAATTGTTATTTGCATAATTTAAACATATTTTTAAAATCATAATAATAGTAATCATTATGTAGTACTAATAATACATTCAATAAATAAATAGGTAATGCTCCCGTGGGATCAACTATCGTCGAATTATGCGTTTTAAAATATAGCCTTAAATATCTAAAAACTGCTCTAAATCAGAAACTATTTGTGCTTTTTACTTCAATTTTTACAACACTATAAACATATCCAAAGTGTAACTTAAATCGAACGGTTGGAAGTGAATTTGATATAAGTCGTAATAACGAAAAATGTTTAAAATGAAAGCGTGATTCTCACAAATCCATTGATATACAAACAAAATATTTGACCCAAAATTAGGTACTGTATTTTTATTTATAACTTCATAGTGGTCAAAGCGATTTTAAAATATTGCAAATCATTAGTTGTTTGATACATTTTATAAGTTCAAAAAACGTTTTCCAACATATTTTCAACTATATTTAAGTACCTAGTGTAAAGATTCTTTTAATGTCTTTTAGTTTGCAACTCCAGTCCAAAAGTGAGGTACTATCAATAGGGAATTCTCCTCAGATTTTAATTTACTTTTTATTAATTAAATACAATACTAGATATTACAGGAAGACCAACAGTATATAACAGGTCTATGAAATAAATGTAATTGTATAGTTATTGAGGCTTGAAAGTATGATTTGGCGGGCTCTGAATGCCTCCCAGCGATCTGTGATTAGATGACGGCAGAACCTAGATGATAGGCAGTGAGACCATCCAAGATAGGGCTAACCGAAGCATTTCCCTGTGTTTATCCAGTTTGTGTTCACTTCAAATGCATCAGATCCATGCATCAAATTCATTAGAACCGAATTAGAACTGCATGCAGGACACTTGGCTATCAAGGTTCTGACGTCACAGCTGGGAAAGATGGCGCATGGTCGTTTCAAATCTCCATTCAGACAGCAAAAGTTTGAACTAACATAACTCGATAACAAGTAGATCTAAAAATATTTAAAAAAAATACTGTTGTATTTCTTTAGAAGCTGAGGATCTATTAAAAATTTAATAAAAACTGAGGAGAATTCCCTATTGTATATTATAGAGAATGAGCACACTTTAACATGGTAGAGATAGTAAAATCATTTCGAATTTGGTTTCAGACTTTTAAAATAGCACACGTTGGTATTGTTTTAATTATTTTTCCTGATAGTATACATTCGTATATCTACAAAAAAGCCTTTTGTTCAAAGATCTAACGGTACAAAAAATTAGAACTTCATTGTCTCTTTCATGTGTCTCGATTTTACTTGGCTGCCATTATATAATCGGAGTGGCTATTTTCACCGTGTGGTTAAAATAGCATCAGTGGCTATTTTCACCGTGTGGTTAAAATAGCATCAGTGGCTATTTTCACCGTGTGGTTAAAATAGCATCAGTGGCTATTTTCACCGTATGGTTAAAATAGCATCAGTGGCTATTTTCACCGTGTGGTTAAAATAGCATGAGAGCCTATTTTCACCGTGTGCATGCTTTTAGCTATGTGTTTATGATTATGTTTATTGTACAATACATTTCGGTTCTAAATATCTTGTTCATTATTGATTATTCCTGAGTGTAGTGCCTCGACGGCAGGATCTGGACAGGTACTAGGTACGGTGTATAATATCTGCGGGGCTATAGTTATCCAAGTACGGAGTGCCAAGACGAAACTTTTATACGTGTGTTTGGTAGCGGAATATTCGACAGCTTTGAGGTAAGATATTATAAAGAATTTATTCACTATCACTATTATAATACAACCTACATAGTTATATTTTTGTAGTATTTACCTACGTATACACAAGTATTCAATTGGCTGTCGTTTTCAGGAATTCAAATGAAAGCTTGATGAGTACGAACATATTTCTGGTGCCGTATTTCGGATGATGAGGTCCGTTTCGGCGAAGTATGAAAACACCCGGAGGAAGGAGCAGGGAAGGAGCAAAGTATAGTTATACTTTGTAGTACTTTGGAGATCATCCTGACTCATCCTGACTCTTCCTGACTCATCCTGACTCATCCTGACTCATCCTGACTCATCCTGACCGTCTTCATTGCAACAATTCAAAGTCGGGGCCGTCCCAAAACTAAAATAATCAGATGTCCTTTCAATAAAAAAGGTGAAACGAAAAACACACAGTCAGAGAAGGTGAAAGAAAGCACAAAGTCAAAGAAGGTGAAAGAAAATTATATATGTTCACATAGTTAAATGAAAGATAATATCAAGGATACGTCACTATACCGATAATACTTTTTGTGAATCTGGATTCTGCCATTGTCCCAAAAATCACCTTATTTTGAACAATTTAACTGCCAATTGCATTTGTTATTGCCTAGAAAATATTTTTATAACATTCATTGAAATAATTAGGCAGATTTAAAGAGATTAGTTTTTTAATTTTTTCTAATTTATCGTCTTCTAAGTGCATTTTTTGTTACAAACAGACTGTCAGTCTCTGACGCATATACAATAGGCAATAAACTCGGGAATAATCATTAATCAACAAGATATTTCAAATTGAAATGTATTTGTACAAATAAACTTAATGATATGAAGGGATGTGTGTTGTGAAAAATATCCGACCGAACCGGGGCTCGAACCCGGGACCTCTCACTTGCCGGGCGAGAGCTCTACCAACTGAGCTACCCGATCGGACGGACGGACACTAGACACAACACACTGATGAGGGTTAGAGATCTCCGAGGAGAATGGAATGAAGGTAGAGAATGCTTCTACGAACTGTCATACCACCGGTGACGATGCTGTCACCATGTCTCTTTGCACTAGCGTGCGTAACCCTCTTTTACTCGACTGAACGAGTTGAACAAGCTGAACAAGCTGAACAAGCAACTCGTTCAGTCGAGTAAAAGAGGGTTGCGCACGCTAGTGCAAAGAGACATGGTGACAGCATCGTCACCGGTGGTATGACAGTTCGTAGAAGCATTCTCTACCTTCATTCCATTCTCCTCGGAGATCTCTAACCCTCATCAGTGTGTTGTGTCTAGTGTTCGTCCGTCCGATCGGGTAGCTCAGTTGGTAGAGCTCTCGCCCGACAAGTGAGAGGTCCCGGGCCCGGTTCGGTCGGATATTTTTCACAACGCACATCATTTCATATCATCCTGACTCCATGGAAGTTTTCCAAAGAAACCTACATTCTCAATAAACTTAATCATAAACACGTAGCTAAAAGCGTGCACACGGTGAAAATAGCATCAGTGGCTATTTTAACCACACGTTGAAAATAGTCGCGTCCTTATATAATATAGGGGAGAAATATCAAATTATCTCAAAAACTAGACATGAATGTGTTTCATTTTTTCAGGGATTGTGTATGGAATAAAATCAATAAGTACACGAAAATTATGAAGATCTGAGACTTTGCCTCGATCGCTCCAGCCACCTTAATCAAATTGCCTTTTACCATTGGATTTAAGTAATGTTTGATAATATACTAGGAAAACGCTCAGTGTAACGCGTTGATGAGCGAGCACGGGTACGTGCAAATTCTCGAACCGGAAATGCGTACACAACGCACAGAAAACATATACATCCATATTGAATTGATTATGATATCAACTTAAAAGTGTATGCTTTTCATCGAAACTTTAAAATAGCATCTGAGCACCTGGTTCATAAAGCAAATCAGAATCAATTTTCAATTGGCACTGGAAAACATTCATTTCGATACTTCATTACTGACAGATATTAAAAATGTAAATAACTTCATACGTTCTTAACTGATTAGGATGAAATTTTGTAAAATAAGAGACAATATTAGTCTTAATGATCATGCAAAATATGAGTTTGATCAGAATTATCGAAGACCGTTTTCATTTTTCAGCCTATCAGGAGACATTTATTTAAATTTTAACCAATGAATGGATTTCAAAAAAAAATATGGTATGCAAACAGAGAAGGTTGGTTTTACATGTGTACAACATTTCAGCTCGATCAAAGAAAAACTCTGACCTGTATAGCCAAAAAATGAGTTTGATCAGATTTATCGAAGACCAGTTTCCTTTTTCAACCTACCATCAGGAGATGTTTATTTAAATTTTAACCAATCAATTTTTTTCAAAAAAATTAGGGGTCAGCAAACAGAAAATGTTGTCTCCACATGTGTGCAAAATTTCAGCTCAATCGAAGAAAAACTCTGACCTGTATAGCGTCAGTAAACGGAAAAAAAAAAAAAAAACAAAAAAAAAACAGAGGTCCGTGCCAAAAGAGCCAAAAGGAGACGCTCGCTTCGCTCGCTCAATTAGTGCATCATTTGAGGTATAGTTTAGAAAAAAATACGTCTATCGCTCAAATAGTTCCTGATTTAGACCCGATGGCGATTTTATATAATTGAGATAATGTTTTAAATCTCTAATAATTCCACTGCTGAGTTGGTACGTTTTTCCTGTTTTTCTCCGCGCTATGGAAAGTGGAGATATATCGTGTTTGCATCTAACCTACTCGACCCATTTTTAACACCATTCAATTAAATATGACATTTATTCAGCAAAATGTGCTCTTATAATACTTTTACATTTACTAGGAAAATGCTCGGTGTAACGCGTTGATGAGCGATCACCCGAACGCGCAATATCTCGAACCGAAATTTGGACCTAAACGCACAAATATCTAACATTCATATTGAATTGAAATATGATACACGACACTCAATCATGAACTAATACTGCTATACAGGGATAGATAACGCCGTATCAATTACATGCTAACGATAGTCCCTATCCGTGTCCTGTTTTCAAATAAAATTCACAGAAATAAAACATGGCCGACCACTAAAAGCCAAATATTATGAGTTTTCTTGTTAAGCTGACACAATGCCTTCTTCTTCTTCTTCTTCTTCTTCTTCTTCTTCTTCTTCTTCTTCTTCTTCTTCTTCTTCTTCTTCTTCTTCTTCTTCTTCTTCTTCTTCTTCTTCTTCTTCTTCTTCTTCTTCTTCTTCTTCTTCTTCTTCTTCTTTATTTATTTTTATTTATTTAATTTTACACAGCTTTGGAAATAAATTTCCGGTGGCTGGAGATGGAATTACATATATAAAATACATTTAAGTGTTGTTACAATGCAATTGACAATATTCAAGAAATCAGATCTGGAATTCATCGGAGAGTATATTCTCCAATTGGGCAGCGTCAGGTAGGGACTCCATCTTCTTCGCTGGCAAGCGGTTCCAGAGCCGACAAGTTCTACCCAGGAATGAGTGCAGACCGATGTTCGTCTTGTATCGCCTTAGATTTAGTTTGAGGCTATGGTCATGCCGGGTGATGTTGGTTGAGAATGACCATAGCCCATCTAGGCCTTGCCAGGCTGGCTTCCTGCTTAAAGCTTTAAGAAGACAGCGGAGACCAACCCTACTTCTTCTCGTTGCCAGTGTTTCCCACCCCAGCTCTGTCAGGAGTTTGGTCACGCTGACATGTGGCCGTCCATTCTCCGTCGACCACCGCCGCAGGTTGTTCGTGACGTGCCTCGCTGCTCGCCGCTGGACAATTTCGAGGTCATCTAGTGGAGCGGTCGCTCCACCCAGCCAAGTCGTACCGTACACTCACACTCACTCAACATACCGTAAATGCCTAATAAACTGAGGAGCAGACCAACCACTTTTACTGTAAGCAACAACATGGCATTTTCGGCCTACTGGATCTTAAAATTGGAAAATCTCACATTGTTGCAAAATATCTTAATTTCGAGCTATGGCCCACCCCACCCCATATACCGAATTTGGGAACAATAGGGTATGTCATTTTCGTGCTAGACGGCCGTGAAATATGTAAAATTACACCACTTTCTGATTCTGAAGATGATGATTCTGATGATATCAGGAAACACTGTTGACAGCGCCACAGCCTAAACGGCTGAGCCGATCGATCTGAAATTTTTACCATATATGCACTTTTGGCGTCTGATGATACCTTGTCCTTACGAATTTTTTGTGCCACCATTTTGAAACCGGAAGTGACGTCATATCTTAAAAACTGATGGACCAATTGGGACGAAACTAGCGCCAAACGATTCGGATGGTCTTCTCAATGAAATATCAACAGTCAAAATAGAAATGTACTTTTACCGAAACCGGAAATGACGTCATAAAAATGCCAAATTTGAATGAAATCATCTCTTATAACAATAACTACATATTCAGAAGGCTTATAATGTTACATAGCATTTAAAGACACAAATTTTAGGTGGCAGTGAAGTCAGCCGCCATTTTGAAAACCGGAAGTGATGCCATAACTCGAGAACGGCTGGACCCATTGGAACGAAACTTGCGCTATACTTTATAGCATATCATTTATGGCATATACATAGTAACAAGCACAACTTTCTTAGCAACCAAATCAAAAAGGCGTATTTTTTTAAAGGAATTATAGTCTTTGGTTCCACAATATATGCTACAAATTGTAAGAATAAACTGAAAAAAGGAATGATATCCCATAAAAAACACTCCGTGTAAAAATACCAGCCAAGTCTCTTCAACTAAAAAAAAAATAGAAGAAATCTAAAAATTCAGCACTGAAAAGTAGTGATATCAAAAAAAGGCCAAGTCAAAACTTTTAAAAATTACTTGGCGCATCGTTTTTCTATGGGATTATAGATATATTTTATGTATAGATGAGTATATTTGATTACCGACCTACTTCTATACTATTTATATGCACGATGCGCCAAGTAATTTTTAAAAGTTTTGACTTGGCCTTTTTTTGATATCACTACTTTTCAGTGCTGAATTTTTAGATTTCTTCTATTTTTTTTTTAGTTGAAGAGACTTGGCTGGTATTTTTACACGGAGTGTTTTTTATGGGTAGGTCCTACACGAGGTATACGGATCCCATACCCCACAACAGTATTCGAGCAATGGTCGGATGAGACACTTGTAGGCGTGGGCTTTGGTGCGACGATGGCTACCACGGAGGTTCCTCATTACGAAGCTCAAATTTCTCTTCGCCTTACTGATAACTCTACCTATGTGGTTATTCCAGCTTAGATCTGATGAAAGTGTGACTCCGAGATATTTACATGTTGATGATTTAACGAGGCTGTCTCCCTGGATATGATATGTAGTAGGTATTGGTGATCTTCTCCTGGTGAAACTGATTACTGTTGTTTTGCTGGTGTTTAATTTCATACCATTGACAGTACCCCAAGTGTTGATTTTGTCGATGTCTTGCTGGAGTTGCAGTTGATCTTCTGTTCCCTTTATGGTGTAGTATACTATACAATCATCAGCAAAGAGGCGTATGTTGGTTTGCATATTGTCAGCTATATCATTTATGTATCCAGTGAAGAGTGAAGAACTTCTTCTTCTTCTTCTTCTTCTTCTTCTTCTTCTTCTTCTTCTTCTTCTTCTTCTTCTTCTTCTGCTCTAAGCTTACAGCTTGTTCCTTATTGCATGGCCTCCTTCCATCTTTTCCTCGGTCGTCCCACATTTCTATTCCCAACAGGCCTTCCATCTTTTGCTCTCCTCACCATTCTGTCTCCTCCCATTCTCTCTACATGCTCATTCCATTGCCGACGTCTCTTCTTCACCCATTCGTTAATATCTTCAACACCACATGTTTTTCTCACATCAATATTTCTTACTCTGTCTAGCCTAGTTTTGCCTACAATTCTCCTCAATGTCTTCATTTCACTAACAGTAAGCAAACCCTTCGTTCTGGCTGTGTCGGTTCGTGCCTCAGCCGCATAAGTGAGGATTGGTCAAACAACACTTTTATATATCCTTGCCTTTGTCTCAATATTTAGATATATATTCTTCCAGATCACTTGATTCAAACATCCTGATACTCTTGTTGCCTTTTGAGCTTGCTGAGATACTTCACCTTGTAGGTCTCCATAACTAGCAATTGTCACACCTAAATAAGTAAAAGTTAAAATGTGTTCAATAATGTTATCGTCAACTTGTAGCTTGCATCTTATTGGACTTGGCGAACTTATTACCATACACTTTGTCTTTGACGAGGAAATCTTCATGTTTAGTTCTCTGGCAGTCACGTTAAATCTAAATAAAAGTCGTTGCAAGTCGTCTTCAGATTCAGCCATTAATACAGCGTCGTCAGCATAACACAATATTAGCATATCATGTTGTCCCTTTTTAAAACCATTCAATCCTTGCAATGACGTAATTATTTGATCCATAATTAAATTAAATAATAACGGGCTTAGTGAATCACCCTGCCTAATACCTTGGGTTATGGAAATGGACTCACCCATTTCACCATTCGTTCTTACTTTCACTCTATTATCTGTGTATAGTTCCATAACAATATCAATTAGTTCATTTTCTACGCCCTTTTCTATCATAATTCGTTTCACTACATGTAGAAGAACTCTATCGAATGCTTTCTCTAAATCAATGAAACACATGAATACCGGTTTATTAAACTCTAAAGATTTCTCAATAACTTGTCGTAAAACAAAAATTGCATCCGTTGTTGATCTATTTTTACAGAATCCTTGTTGTTTTGTTCGTCTGCCAGCGTCACAACTTGTGATATTCTATTTGATTTGAAACTAGTGCCGTAAAAATCTTTAATGCTGTATTCAGAAGAGTAATACCTCTATAATTTTCTGGTTTAGTTTTATCACCCTTTTTAAAGAATGGAATTACAATACCCAACTTCCACTCCTCCGGTACTACTTTAGACACACAGATTTTATTGAACAGTTCAGTAAGTTGCTTCAAAACGCATATACCTCCATATTTAATAATTCATTTGGTATGTTGTCCAGCCCTGGAGATTTGCGGTTTTTAAGTTTTCTGACTTGATCTGCAACTTCTTGAATATTTAATTTTAATGCCTGCCCGATGTGCGGCGGTTCATCAAGTCGAATATTCCTATCCAATCGCAAGTCAGTGTTATCTGAATACAAATTAGTAAAATATTCTACCCAAGTGTTAGTAGATATCTTTCTGGTTTCAATACACAATGCCTACACCAATATATTACCAAAACATGATGTATATAGGAGCGCCAATACAATATCGACTTAATTAAACCAGACAAACCTTAATAAACAGCTTATGTACAGAGAAGAACATGTCAACATGAAGGCGGGTTTTCAGATTCTTAAATATGAACGGAAAAATTGAATAGTTTCATTCCGATGTCTTGCTAATTTACATATTTACTCTCTGCTTCATGGGCAATTAAATAAACACTGATTCTTCTTCTTTGGCGTGGGAGTATTCACAGTATTGTCAGTTATTTTACGGATGAAGAAACAATGAAAGAAAATCACAATGTATACGACAAAAGCACGTAAAATATGTCAACACATTTTTGTATCAGCTGTTTCAATGAAGTGACTTTCAGAAGGCTGTGGTTTATATTACTTTTACTGCATGCATGAAAACTGCATGAAAACGAAAGTAGAAATGTTTAGAAGGTTAAGGTGAACCGGAAAGTTCAAATGAAACGCGAAGTTATCTATCCCTGTATAGCAGTATTAGTTCATGACTCAATCATCAAAAAATAACCTGCTTTTTATTGAAACTGAGAATATCCATTTACACTCTGGATAAAGAAATTGATCAGATCCAAGCTACTTTGGAATACCTAATTCCCATTCATTTTGGTAATCACAATTCTGTCAATATACCTATTTGAAACAGTTAAAAATTTCAATAAATGTAAACTTTCTTGACCGATTGGGCTGAAAATTTGTAAAATAAGGGAAAATGGTAGATTCAATAGCTATGCAAAATTTGAAGTTGATCTGACCATTTTGATTTTCGACCAATCAGAAGATGTTTTTAAAACTAGAACCAATCAGAGGGCAGCGCCCAAAAACAATCCCAGACTAAATTAGAATGATGTTAGCATATGTGCAAAATTTCAGCTCGATCGGAAAAACAATGTGACCTACAGCGTCAGGAAAAACAAAAATAATAATAATAAAAAAAAAACAGAGGAAGTGCCCAAAGTGCAGAAGGGAGACGCTCGCTCAATAACAATTAATAATATTCACAATCACTGTTCTTTTACAATTATTATACATTCTTCTTTAAAATTACTAAAGCAACATTTTCTTATGGAGAAAATAAGGAACACGACTGACCTCTGGTGGATTATGTAGTACTAGCTCAAGGGGCGGATCAGGGAGGATATCATTTGATTATACTTTTAAAAAAGCTCAATAAAATATTCATAATTTAACAGTCATTATTCAGTACTGATTAATATTCAGTTTCCAAGGCCTGATGATGTTGGAACAGTGTCCAAGGCCTGATGATGGTTGTAATTGAGCAAGGTGTTTTGATTGAACAGCGGCGGGTATATCAGCGCGCCCTGCAGGTCCCGCAGGAGTTGACAGGGATCCTGGATGCAACGACCTACAACAATTCCCGACTCTACGGTCTGGACAAGAACAGCTTCGGCATTGTCAAAGAGGTCTACGAGATCACGCACACGACAGTAAGACTTCTCAAATTAAATCAACACTTTGTGTAAAAACACCAACCAAGTCTCTTCAACGAAAAATAAAATAATCTAAATGCAGTGATAAGTAGGGATATATAAAAGTATGTCTAGTCTATACGCTTTCGGGGGGCCTAAAAAGCGTCCAATGGGCCAGTCACCACTGTGATCTAACTTCTGAAATGATCGGACTAAAAATTTCACATATTATTATAAAACACATACTATGGTTTGATATGTAGTAAAAAAGTTACCGCTTTTCGAATTTGATTGTCGAAAAATTGATTGTACGGAGCTCGAAATAGCCCACGTCCAGAAAACCTCCAATGGGCGGAACACCGTTTTTCAAAACTATTTTGATATTTGATATTTGTTTTATTTTGTCCTTGTGATTACATACATAATATTGGACACGTCATACATTTACAATACAATACAAAAATGTTTACATTCAAAAAGCGCATGCACAATTATTTTATATTGAGAAAATCGTCGATCGAATAAAATGAGTTACGAACTAAAAACTGTTTGAGTTGATATTTAAAAGCAAGCCTACTATTACAATTTTTTATGTCGTCAGGCAATTTTTTGTAAAATTTAATGCCCATATAGGCTGGGGCCTTCTTGGCCACCTCTGTCCTATGGCGAGGAAGCCGCAAAACATTCCTCTGCCTCGTTTGGTGGTGATGCCAGTCGCCGTTGGTGTTTAAGACAATGTTTAAAAGTTCGTGATTTTTTAAAATGAACATAACTACAGCATAAATATACATTGAAGGCAACGTAAGGATTTCAAGATTTGCAAATAGTGGCTTACAAGAAGGCAGCCGTTCTCCCATCTTCCTCACTCCACACATAAACCTGATGGCTCTCTTTTGTATTCTGAACGCTTTGAGTAGATTCTGGGCAGAGTTGCCCCAGAAGATGATTCCAGAGTTTAGGTGAGAAAACACATGGGCATAGTAAACCAGTTTACTTGTTTGCTGTGTAGATATTTCCCGGACCCGTCTAATGAGGTAACAACCTCTAGATGCCCTACTACACACATCATCTACATGGGGACTCCATCTGAGGGTGTTGCTAATGGTCACTCCAAGGAACTTCATGTTCGTACCTTTCTGTATGCATTCCCCATTAAGGTGGGTTGTCAGGGGTTCATTCTCCTTTTTCTGCCGGGGATGGAACTCCATATACACGGTTTTACTTTTATTTATGTGTAGCATATTGTCGCTGCACCACTCGCCCATGTTGCTAACAGCCTGCTGTACATTATCGCGTGCTTGGTTAGGATCATGGCTGCTCACTATCTGGTTTATATCATCAGCGTACTTGACTATAATTCCGCTCTCTTCCTGTCCCTAAGTCATCTCCAAGTCATTTATGAAGAGGATGAATAAAAGAGGACTGAGGACTACTCGACTTGACGAGTAGAAGCCCAACATTTCTAATTTTATTAAGAATATGCGATTATCAATTGTGTTAAAATTTCAATATATTTGAATCAATGGAACGAAAGTTATGGTATCATGAAGTTGAGCTTAAAACCCAGATAATCCGGGAGATTATTTCACTTCTGAAATTAACATGTGAAAGAAACTTGTGAAATTATCTCCCGGATATTTAAGCTTCCAATGTAATGACATTTTAGCACAATCGATAGTAGTACATATTGAATAAAATTTGAAATATCAGCTCACTTATCAGTTATCGTCAGTAATTTTGAAAAAACGGTGTTACGCCCATTGGACGTTTTCTGGACGCGCGCTATTTGAGCTCTGTATAATCCATTTTTCGGCGACCGCTATAACTTCTTTCCTACAATGGGTAGGTAGTAATGTTTTTGAATCTTTCACACATCAAACCTTGGTATGTTAGTCATAACATGTCAAAATTTAATCCTAATTTATTCAGTAGTTTTGTCACAGCAGTGGCTCGCCTATTGGATGTTTTTTTGGGGTCATCCTACAAAAAACAATTAATACTTGGATCATCGTGTATTATTATTAGTACTTATGGAAGTGAATAAGACAGAAATCAAATAAACTACCAATAACACTGAGAGACGAAGCAAGATTTATTTTTAAAATTTGTAATTAACTTGTTTACCTGCCCTATTTTTTGATTTCCTACTGTTCTGTGTTTAATTTTTAGCTTGTGTTTAGTTTTTATTTTTTATTTGTGGAGATGTGTCTGGGATTTGTAAAGTACTGTTTGCTTTTATGGGAATACTTGTTAGTAAGTGGTGCATTGTCTTGTTGCAGGCTCTTCTGCTGTACAGCATGCTGCCCAACAGCTGGGCCCAGGCGGCGGCCATTGCAGAGTGGGTCAGCCAGGAGGGAGATGAGATCCTACACAGCCTGGCGTGGGACTTATGACGTATTGTTCTGTAGGCTCTTCTGCTGTACAGCATGCTGCCCAACAGCTGGGCCCAGGCGGCGGCCATTGCAGAGTGGGTCAGCCAGGAGGGGGATGAGATCCTACACAGCTTGGCGTTTATCTTGTTGACCACATCAGTAGGAACTCTCAGCTCTATCCCCTTCTCTCTCTACTACACCTTCGTCATAGAAGAAACACATGGATTCAACAACAGGGTAACTAACGTGTAATTGCATTAATTATGATAGCGCGATCACTCGAGGAAATTATGTCTGGCCGGACATATTATGCATGGTCAGGTGTTGTGTTACATATTCCCCGTATTGTTGTAAGGACTAAGAGACCGAAAGCTTTCGAGGTGTGGGTTTACCGTCGCATGCTCCGAATCTCATGGGTGGACAAGGTTAGAAATTTCGAAGTGATGGAATGAATTAATTGAGCGAGCGTAGCGAGCGTCACCACGGTACTCTTATGAAACTTTCTCTGTGTGTGTTTTTTTTTTTTTGTGTGGTCACAGCCCAGGTCAAACCGCTCAAGCAATCGATCTGAAATTTTGCACACATACTAACGTAATCTATCCGGTCCCTGGGATCGTTTTTGAACGGGCTCCCTTGATTGGTTCAAATTTAAAAAAAATTATCTTTCGATTGGTTGCTTCGATCAATTTGAAATTTAGCAAAAACATTACAACCAACATTGTACCCAATCATAAAAAGTTTCAGCCAAATCCTCTTATTGGTTCAAATTTAAAACCATTTTTCATGTGATTTTTGACATTTAAACTAGAACAGATTGACCGATCAACTTAAAACTTCGCGTGGTCATTGGTACCAATATTTTAGGTATTTTTGCCAATTTTCAGTCTAATCTGTCGTTATTTCCAAAAGTTTTGTAATTTTACGGTCATTTTATTCCATAATCTTGAAAAATGTATACTAAATTGTCATCCCTGCCTTCTTTAAGCTTCTGCTCCAAGGCAAGGTCTGTAGAGCAGCCAAGCTATCCACAATGTACAGTAAAATGAAAGCATTTTTGAGCTAGCGCATAAAATCGGATGCAGTACGAAGGCCAAATCCTCTAATTGGTTTAAGTTTAAATAATATCTTCTGATTGGTCGACAATCAAAATGTTCACATTAAGTTCAAATTTTGCATGGTGATCAAGACCAACTTAATATTAAATTTTACATATTGTAAGCCCAATCAGTCAAGTATTATTGTAATTTTACGAGTTTAGTATGGGATGTCACAAGAGATTTCTGGAGAAAGTATGGAGGTAAGACTTCACGACACAATGGATCTGTTATTCATCCAGAGTATTATGGAGATTGAAAAATTGCAGAGAAAATCGTCTTGTGCCGTGTCGTGCATCGTGACTATGGGGATGTTGCATGTTCTGTGCTCGCTCATCAACGCGTTACACTGAGCGTTTTCCTAGTAAGAACTTAGAGGTGATATTTTCCATCAAAAGACTTAAGCTTAAGCTTAAGAATACTTTGGACATATCACGAGGGGCCATAAATACAGGTTCTTGCAATCTAGTGAAGCGGTCGCTCCACCCAGCCAAGTCGTACCGTACACTCACACTCACTCAACATACCGTAAATGCATAATAAACTGAGGAGCAGACCAACCACTTTTACTGTAAGCAACAACATGGCATTTTCGGCCTACTGGATCTTAAAATTGGAAAATCTCACATTGTTGCGATATATCTTAATTTCGAGCTATGGCCCACCCCACTACATATACCAAATTGGGGAACAATATGTTTTGCCGTTTGCGAGCTAGAGGGCCGTGAAAAACGTGAAATTACACCCCTTTTAAAACCTATCTTGATCTGATGATGATGATGATGATATCAGGAAACACCGCAATCACCGCCACAGCCTAAACGGCTGAGCCGATCGATCTGAAATTTTCACCACATGTGCACTTTTGGCGTCTGAGGTGCCTTTTTATAAAACCAACAGGAAGCGGCCATTTTGAAACCGGAAGTGACGTCATATCTCTAAAACGGCTAGACCGTTAGGAATTAAACCAGCGCCAAATGATTCAGACGGTTATCTATATGGAATATCAATAGTTAAAGTAGAGATGTACTATTACCGAAACCGGAAATGACGTCATGAAAATGAAGAACTAGATTTTAATGACCTCTTACTACAATAACTACGTATTCAGAAGGCTTATAATGATACATAACATTTATAGATATAAATTCTAGGTGGCAGTAATTTCAGTCGCCATTTTGAAAACCGGAAGTAATACCATATCTCGAAAACGGCTGGACTGATTGGAACGAAGCTTTCGCAATTCTTCATGGAATATCACTTTAAGCTTAGGTATATTGAGCACCAAACACAATTTTTCGTATTAACCAATTCGGTAATGGCGTATTTTTTAAAAGTATTTAGTCATTGTTGCTCCGATGTGTGTTACAAGTTGTGTAAATAAACTAAAAAAATAAGTGATATCCCCATAAAAAACACTTCGTGTAAAAATACCAGCCAAGTCTCTTCAACTATAAAAAAATAGAAGAAATCTAAAAATTCAAAGCAGTGATATCAAAAAATGAGCCAAGTCAAAACTTAATTTTAAAAACCGAAATATACTTGGCGCATCATTTTTAAGGGCATTATAGGTATATTATATATATTTAGGTACATTTGATTTTTGGCATATGCTTCTATACTATTTATATACACGATGCGCCAAGTATATTTTGGTTTTTAAAATTAAGTTTTGACTTGGCTCATTTTTTTATATCACTACTTTTCAGTGCTGAATTTTTAGATTTCTTCTATTTTTTTTATAGTTGAAGAGACTTGGCTGGTATTTTTACACGGAGTGTTTTTTTATGGGTTAGTCTTACAAGGGAAGATTGAGGGACAGCGTAGACCTGGCAGGAGGAGGACTTCGTGGCTCAAGAATCTGAGGGATTGGTTCGGGCAGAGCACGGAGTCCTTGTTCAGAGCTGCAGCATCCAAGGATGAAATAGAGGTGATGATCGCCAATCTTAATTAGAAGAGGGCACATGGAGACACTTTCTCGTGTCTAGTTTCTGAGATAAATCAACTTGCCTCCCACATGTTTAGGAAAACATGTAAAACTATACCAACGTGTGAAGAAGGTATGTGCGTTGTGGAAAATATCCTACCGAACCGGGGCTCGAACCCGGGACCTCTCACTTGCCGGGCGAGAGCTATACCAACTTAGCTACCCGGTCGGACGGACCGACATTAGACACAACGCACTGATGAGGGTTAGAGATCTCCGAGGAGAATGGAATGAAGGTAAGAGAATGCGCACTACGAACTGTCATACTACCGGTGACGATGCTGTCACCCTGTATCTTTGCACTTGCGTGCGTAACCCTCTTTTACTCGTCTTAACGAGTTGCTTTTCGAATCCTGACTCGGTCGGATATTTTTCACAACGCACCTCCCTTCCTCACATCCTGACTCCATGGAAGTTTTTCACATAAACCTACATTCTCAATACAAAGGTTTGTTATTTAAGAATAATAATGATCCTTCGCCCGGTTCCATAGTTGGATCGGGGTTGGCCAAGACCACCACTTGTTAGGGTCTCGGACTCCTGAGCCAGCTGGCCAAGCTTGGCTCCAAGAAACCAGATTCCAGAAAGAAGAAACCAGAAAGAATAAGAAACCAAATTCGAAAGATTTTCCTGTTCATGAAGATTTTCATGATAAAGCTTTGTTCATTTCCTAATAAATTAAAATTGAAACATGTTATTGGGCATGTTATGTAACTTCATGATTTTATGTGACATTTTTATAATAAAGTTGAAATTAAGGAATGATGAAAAAGCAGAAAACAGCTGTTGCTTTCCAGGAAATATTGTTCAAGTATAATTTACTATGTTGAACACAATTAGTGTAAAAGTGACCATATTGTGTACCAGAGTGTTCTCTACTGTCAACTTGTGGATGTTGCAGACTCTGGTGATGTTCTTCACCGACAAACTGCTGAGCTACGTGGTGACTCTGATATTCCTGCTGCCACTAACTGCCGCTAGTGTCGCTATCGTCCGTGTGGGCGGGGACTGGTTCTTCGTATACTTGTGGATGTTTGCGGCCGCCGTCTTCTTCTTAGGAGTCACAGTTTATCCCAGCTTCATCCAGCCGCTGTTCAACAATCACTCCCGGTTAAAGGAAGGAGAACTTAGGTGAGACAGTGTTATAAAGCTTTCTAAACTCCCGAAACCCAACGGCTGGTGTGTTGGATACCTCGGTTCTCGTCAGATCACCGAGGTTAAGTAACATTGAGCGCGGTCTGTAGTGTGATCTGACTTGCTAGTTGCTGCTGTTGGGCCAGAGAGACTGACTAGGGTGTTTGGGGGTTAGTGTGACGACCTCCCTCCACCTGTTATCAGTCTCTCGTCGGCGAGGGTTGTGGAGGCTCGTGCTGTGAATGTTACACCGTCCTTCGGATGGGACGTTAAGCACCTTGGTATTCATAGAAGTGGGCTACATGTCGGTACCGGGGTTGAAATTCTCTTCTATCCTCTCCCTGCGTCACATATTACATTTTGTTTCGCCAGGGTGCACTGAGAACAATATTTACACTGCAATTTAAAATTACGAAATTTATTTACATTTATATTTTTGCGAGTAAGAGAATCGTCAAAACAGTGACATTACCTGGGATGATTGTCTGGGGATTGGAAAACCCATGACGGCACCCACGTTATCTGATGCAGAACGCATCTGGCGATGTATGAGACAGTGCGAGAAAGCTGATGGCTGTTGTCTTTTCTTGCTGCATAGTCAATAAATATTGGCAATACCTATGTGTGTAGCACCATTGTCTTCATTACAATGCAGAGCAATGCGTGATTGAAATTTACCTCTATTTATGTTGTGAAGTAAACTTGTTTTGACAAGTTTAATATCTCGAGGAAGTAGATCAAAATGCTGAAACTAGCGCTGGCGGAATATCACATCAGCACATTATTCATTCACATAGGCAAGTGCAACGTATTGATGTCTGAGATGAACCATTGTCTTGTTTCTTTGTCATTCACATAGGCAAGTGCAACGTATTGATGTCTGAGATGAACCATTGTCTTGTTTCTGTGTCATTCACATGGCTTAAGGTCAAGTAGGCAAGTGCAACGTATTGATGTCTGAGATGAACCATTGTCTTGTTTCTTTGTCATTCACATAGACAAGTGCAACGTATTGATGTCTGAGATGAACCATTGTCTTGTTTCTTTGTCATTCACATGGCTTAAGGTCACATAGGCAAGTGCAACGTATTGATGTCTGAGATGAACCATTGTCTTGTTTCTTTGTCATTCACATGGCTTAAGGTCACATAGGCAAGTGCAACGTATTGATGTCTGAGATGAACCATTGTCTTATTTCTTTGTCATTCACATGGCTTAAGGTCACATAGGCAAGTGCAACGTATTGATGTCTGAGATGAACCATGGTCTTGTTTCTTTGTCATTCACATGGCTTAAGGTCACATAGGCAAGTGCAACGTATTGATGTCTGAGATGAACCATTGTCTTGTTTCTTTGTCATTCACATGGCTTAAGGTCACATAGGCAAGTGCAACGTATTGATGTCTGAGATGAACCATTGTCTTGTTTGTTTGTCATTCACATGGCTTAAGGTCACACGAAATGCTATTATCTTCCTAGATATTACATTCCATTTCTCAAGGACGAAGATCGAGCAACTAGCAGCCAGTTTAAACTTCCCGCTCACAGAGCTCTACGTCATAAATGCATCCAAGCGATCAGGACACTCCACCGCCTACTTGTATGGTAAGACACTTAATATATTACATCATTCTAAAGTGGCTATCACACTGAGTTGCAACCCACGGTTGGAACCCGCGTATGGAAACTTTTGTTGCCAGAAGAGGCAACCGCCTATCACACGCAACTGTTTGGTTTGATGTTGGTTGGTTCACAATTGACACTCATGAGTTGCGCAGAAAGCACCGTTTCCGGTTCCGGAAAACGTTGCCAGAGTAACCAAAATAAAAGTAAAGGGAATAACAAATCTGACAGCGGCAATCCAAATCTCATATTTTGAGTGATTACTTATGAAAGAAAGATATTTAAGTAAGTACAAGTTAATAATAATACGCAATATTTATCCATACACATGTACAAGTTAAATATTCACCTGATAAATATGATTTATAGCTATTATTTATAGCATCCTATTGGTAAGTTCACGTCACGTGGTACCACAACAAATTGTTGGAACCGAAAAAATAGAGACTTCTCTATTTTTCAAACCAACCCGTGGGTTGACCAATATCAGTCTCTGCACATGCGCGGCCAACCATATTTTGCAACCGCCGGTTCCAACCACGGGTTGCAACTCAGTGTGATAGGGCTTTAAGTAACCAAAGGAAAACGTGCCTCCGAGAAAGTGGCAAAACAATTGTATTGTTTTGTCAATTAAATACAACCCATTAAAAAACACTTCGTGTAAAAATAACAGCCAAGTCTCTTCAACTAAAAAAAAAATGAAATCTAAAAATTCTGCACTGAAAAGTAGTGATATCAAAAAATGAGCCAAGTCAAAACTTTATTTGAAAATCAAAAAATACTTGGCGCATCGTGTATATAAAAAGCTTGGAAATATAGGCCAATTATAAAATATACATAAAATATCCAAATACATAGTACACCTATAATGCCCTAAAAAAACGATGCGCCAAGTATTTTTTGATTTTCAAATAAAGTTTTGACTTGGCTCATTTTTTGATATCACTACTTTTCAGTGCAGAATTTTTAGATTTCATATTTTTTTTTAGTTGAAGAGACTTGGCTGTTATTTTTACACGAAGTGTTTTTTAAAGGGATATCACAACTTTTTTTAGTTTATTCTTACAACTTGTGACAATCGAATGAACAATTACTATATCCTTAAAAAAATCACCCTTTACAATTTGGTTATTTTCATGAAGAATAGCAAAGGTTTCATTCCAATCGGTCAACCAAGTTCCGAGATATGGCAACATATCCGTTGTCAAAATGGCTGCTGAACTTTCTGCACTGCCACATAGAATTTATAACTATAAATGATGTGTATCATTTTAAGCTTTCTGAATATGTATTTATTGTATAGGAGGGGATTATAATAATTTATAAATTTGAATGACGTCATTTCCGGTCTCATAAATAGGAACATTCTAGTTTGACTGTTCCTATTCCATAGAGATGGCCTTCCGAATCGTTTCGCGCTAGTTTCATACCGATCTGTAAACCAGTTTTCGAGATATGGCGTTTCTTCCGGTTTCAAAATGGCTGCTGAAATCACTGACTCCTTGAATTATAATTTAAACATGATTACATTTTATTATAAGCTGTCTGAAATAGTATATTTATTGCATCAACATGTAAATTTGTGAGATTCTTAAAAAGTGTGACGTCATTTCCAGTTTTGGTATGGAAAACTGCAAATATTATTGATGATAATACATAAAGATGACCGTCTAAATTGTTTAGCGCTGGTATCGTTCAAATCTATTTAGCCGTTATTGATATATGATGTCACTTCCGGTTTCAAAATGGCGGCTTCCGGTTGGTTTTATAACAAGTCAAATGAGATATCAAAAGTACATACGTTACATAAATATCAAAATAATCGGATCAAATTTGTTGCCGAAATGCCAATCGATGTATTTCAAATTTCATGACGTCATTTCCGGTTTCGTTAACATAAATTTTAGTCTGTTGCTGTTTATAATCCATATAGTTGACCGTCCTAATCGTTTGGCGCTATTTTCGTTCCAATCAGCTCAGCCGTTGTCGAGATATGATGTCACTTCCGGTTTCAAAATGGCGGCACAAAAAAAGTCAAGGGGAGGAGGGCAAATCAGACGCCAAAAGTGCACACGTGGTAAAAATGTGAGATCAATCGGTTTAGCCGTTTAGGCTGTGGCCTGTTTACCGGATTTGAATTCCAGGATACTACTACTACTACTACTACTACAAAGATTATTATTATTATTATGAAAACCGCCCTAAAACACGGTTTTCACGGCCTTCTAGCTCGCAAAGGGCGTAACCTATTGTTCCCAAATTTGGTATATGTTGTAGGGTGGGCCATTGCTCGAAATTGAAATATTTCCCAACAATGTGAGATTCCCCAATTTTAAGATCCAGTAGGCCGAAAATGCCACTTTGATGCCTACAGTAAAAGTGGGTTTGCTCCAGCCTTTATATGAGAGTGTGCGCGCGCCGTACGACTTGGCTGGCGTGGAGCGACCGCTCCACTAGATTTTATATTTTTTTTGAAAGTTTTATTTTAAATAGGTACTTATTACACATGGTCAAATCGTTTTGCAGTTTGTCATATTGAATCTAGTGGAGCGGTCGCTCCAGCCAGCCAAGTCGTACCGTACACTCACAGTCACTCAACATACCATATAAATGCATAATAAACTGAGGAGCAGACCAAACACTTTTACTGTAAGCATCAAAGTGGCATTTTCGGCCTACTGGATCTCAAAATTGGGAAATCTCACATTGTTGCGAAATATCTTAATTTTGAGCTATGGCCCACCTGACAACATATACCAATTTTGGAAACAATAGGTTGTTCAATTTGCGAGCTAGAGGGCCGTGAAAACAGTGAAATTACACCGATTTTAAAAGCTATCTGATGATTAATATTATAATGATATCAGGAAACGTCGCTATCACCGCCACAGCCTAAACGGCTTAACCAATCGATCTGTAGACTTTTACCACATGTGCACTTTTGGCGTCTGAGGTGCCTTTTTAAATAACTAACCGGAAGCCGCCATTTTGAAACCGGAAGTGACGTCATATCTCGAAAACGGCTTGACCGATCGGAGTGAAATTATCGTCAAATGATTCAGACGGTCATCTATATGGAAAATCAATAGTTGAAGTAGAAATGTATTATTACCGGAACCGGAAATGACGTCATACAAATTAAGAATCAGGCTTAAAATCACCTCTTACTACAATAACTACATATTCAGAAGGCTTATAAAGATACATCACAATTATAGAAATAAATTCTAGGTGGCAGTAATTTCAGCCTACATTTAAAAACCGGAAGTGATGCCGTTTCTCAAAAACGGCTGTTCCGATTGGAATGATGCTTTCGCAATTCTTCATGGAATATCACTTTAAACTTATATTTAGCATTAGACACAATTTGTCTTAGTAACCAATTCGGTAATGGCGTATTTTTTTTAAAGGAATTAGTCATTGTTGCTCCGATATGTGTTACAAGTTGTGTAAATAAACTAAAAAAATTAGTGATATCCCCATAAAAAACACTCCGTGTAAAAATACCAGCCAAGTCTCTTCAACTATAAAAAAACAAGAGAAATCTAAAAAGTCAGCACTGAAAAGTAGTGTTATAAAAAATATGCCAAGTCAAAACTTAATTTTAAAATCAAAAATATACTTGGCGCATCGTGTATATAAAAAGTAAATGACAAAAATAAATTGTATGTACCATAATATCCTTAATATACCTATAATACTCTAAAAACGATGCGCCAAGTATATTTTTGATTTTAAAATTAAGTTTTGACTTGGCCCATTTTTGATATCACTAATTTTTAGTGCTGACTTTTTAGATTTCTCTTGTTTTTTTATAGTTGAAGAGACTTGGCTGGTATTTTTACACGGAGTGTTTTTTATGGGGTCCGATTTAATCGAAGCCAATCACATTTCAGGACTTGCCTTGGACTAGGAGAAGAATGCTAGTCCACCATCAAGTACGTGCGTACATGGATATTAAAAGAGTCCTGTGCATTACATTCTAACAAGTGGCATTTCTGTAATTGTGGGTAATTAATCATAGCTATTTTTTTTATCGTTTATTTATTTATTATTTTCAAATACATTGGGTGCATTTCATACAGTATCGTATCTGTACCTCAATACAATGGTACAATCGTAGAAGCGAAAACAAACGTGGAAGTACATTTTCTCGATTTTGCGTTGCACACTCTTGGAATGATGTAATCAAACTCTATCGATTACGATTGACTGCTGCAATGAATCCTTTACTATAATACGCTTAAAAGAGAAGAACGTCGTCCCCGTAGCAACGTGGCTGAAAATTTGGTTCTTTATACAAATCTTGAATTTTCCACCGATCAAGTTGAAACTCTCCAGTAATGTACAAAATTACGTGACTTGATTTATAGTAACACTTTCGCGACATTCTGTTCAGTATTTACCGAGTTATTCGTGAAAAACATCGCCTTTTCTGATCTCTTAATTTTAAACGTCAATTTCAATTGTGCAGTGAAAATCAATTTTAGTAGGCAGTGAAACTAATTTTCACAAATCGACCTGAACAATATTTGGCCATGGAATCCGGAGATCGGAAGTTGCGTTACGATTCGCGTCTATAGACATCGCGAATTTAGCACAATTTTCAACGAAAAATGACTTTTCCTGTACATTATTTCAAGCGAACTGGCAAGCAAAAAGTTTCGTTTGAATCCGATAAGTATTTAGAGAGATACTAAATATAAACCAAATTGTCATTGAAAAAGTCAATTTCTTCGAAATTTTCGAAGTGTAGGAAGCCGTGAGTGAATCCATTTGGCAGTGAAGAAAATAATGGAATTTCCATTTAGTAGGGGAGCAAATGTAATTCCGCTCGATTGGAGTGCCGAAATTGATTTTTTCATAATTATCGATTGTTTACATCATTCTTAATATTACCTGACGTGCCTTCAATTTTTTTGGTGGCCATCTTGGAAAATATGGCGGAAAACGAGCGAAAAACGTAAATTTTACAAATTATTTAATTGTTGGTAGAAAAAAGATTGGAAAATTATGAAATAATTCACTAAAAATAACTCAAATATAGTGACATGAAAAAATAATAAGCAGTAAAAATTTTTGTTTTAAAAATTTAAATTTTTTAAATTTAAAAAAAACATATTTTTTTTAAAACGCTTATTGTTTAAAATGAAATTGTCTACAAATTTTAATACCACATATTTTAGTCTAAGTCCACGCGTTTCATAATAAATTGAGAACAAAAAAACACAGAAACGTGATTGGTCAATTCCAACAATGAAAAAATAAAATTCGGTCACGGCGTATTTTTTTTTCAAGTCCCCATATTTAAGTTTGTTTTAGTGAATTATTTCATAATTTTTCAACCCTTCCTCTACCAACAATTAAATAATTTGTAAAATTTACGTTTTCCGCCATATTTTCCAAGATGGCCACCAAAAAAATTGAAGGCACGTCAGGTAATATTAAGAATGATGTAAACAATCGATAATTATGAAAAAATCAATTTCAGCACTCCAATCGAGCGGAAAGCATTTTTTCTACACTTGAACCTGCACTAATTGGAGACCTTGACTAGAATCACGGGCAAAGCAACATTTCATATGAATAAATGCTGACTTTTTTGGGGTGGGTTATGCCGTGGGATGGGGGGGGGGGGGGCACAAGGGAACATTTCTATCCAGAGTGTATTTTATCGTTACCCTTTGATATTGGACCTAATTTCCAATACTACGTCTCTCTTTTGATATGACTATATAAACAAATATCAAGCAAGCAAGAACATACATTTTGTGCTGACTTCACAACTTAGCATTTTATCAAAAGATTTTAGTTGGTACACCTACATAATATTGTATTGTTCATTGATGTTTTCATGTGTGCAGAGAATTTGCGAACGATTAAATAATCAGGATAAGTTATGAAGTAGAAACATGCATAACATTTTATATAGTAAATTTCTTAATTTTGTAAGATTACATAAAAAGTGACGAACTTCGATTAAATCTCCGATACCACTTTTTGTTCTAGACTATGATGTAACATCTCCAGACATAATAATTAAATTATAAACAGGATTCGATTAAATAAAATTTTGGATCCTGAACTAGATCATCATGTTGGATACATTTTAATTATATATACCATGCAACTGTAGTTTTTGTTTTTATTCTTAATTGAGTCGTATCTGTTCATATTTTTTTAACCTGCCTAAAATGTTTTAATAATATTGAGTTATTCACGTTATATTTAATCAAAATAGTTTCACATGTTTTCTTTGTTTCTAATTTACGTGTGTACACTAGAGGTGTGTATTGGGGTTAGTGTGAGATAATAGTGAACCCTTCACAGATATAACTATAAATAAGCCTTGATTTGCATTTATGATTGGTCATTCCGTGAGGTGAAAAACATTGTCACGAGAGACAATTCTTTGCCAGCATATCAGAGTAGTTTTATTTTAATGGTGGTCCATCTTCAGTTATGCATTGCCTTGCCCAGAAAGAGAGCTAATTGGGTCATGTATTACTTGGCGGAGCACTCTAGTACAGTTATATTGAAGCATTCTCTTTCACAATGCCTCAATTGTCACCATTACAAATATGTGATTGGACAAAGTCAGAATTACTGGTTTTTGAGCTAATCTAGCTCACCTAGTAATATGAAACCTATTCGAAACTTTGATTCGCATCTACTCCATGTTCTTTGCTCCAGGTTTCTGCCACAACAAGCGTATCGTCATGGCCGACAATCTAATAAAGACTGAGAACAGCGCAGGAAGAGGATGTGACACGGACGAGGTGCTAGGAGTGTTGGCGCATGAACTGGGACACTGGCAGTACAACCACATGCCCAAGAAGATCTTCCTAATGCAGGTGCGACTAAAACACAATATTAGATCGTAGACATGGACCATCATGCAGGGTGTGGAGAGTTCCTAACAGGTGAATAAGACAGGTCACGTGGTTCGTCAACAAGATTGTGGATCGAGTGGAGACGAAGCAGTTAGTCTGGTATGACAATCAGAAGGATGGAGGAAGAGAAGGATGTTGGGATACCAGCCCAGGATTCCTACCACATGAGGAAGTGTGTGCCCGAGGAGCTTGTTCAGAGGGCAATTGAGGAAAGGATTTTGAAGAGGGTTTTTGGGAGGATTGAGATATCTGGACGTTGAGATGAGAGAAACGGTAGCAGCTGTAAATCCTAGGAACAGCATTTCACTTTCAGACAGATGCTTCTTGAAAGGCATGTCGAGAACAGATTCTCGGAACATATTGAGGGTAGTTCTCAGCCGCCATATCGTGTGATATGTTGAGCACATTGCGCGTTAGTGCTTTGATATTCAGAACTGCTGAAGAACATTAACATGTTGGATGTAAAACAGAAGATCCGGTCGGAATTACTGCACGTTGACAGATGTGTCTGGTGTTCCCTCCTAAGCCACTGAATCTCGAACCATATTGTTACAGGTTGACTTGCTTCTGCGATTTGCCATGTTCGGATCGATGTTTTCCTACCAGCCGATGTACGAGGCATTCGGATTCCAAGAGCAACCTGTCTTGATAGGTAAATACACGCTCACTCACTATGTATCCGTTCACCTCTATCCTGCTAGTTGCTGCTGTTGGGCCAGAGAGACTGGGGTGTTTGGGAGTTAGTGTGACGAGCTCCCTCCATCTGATATCAGTCTCTCGACGGTGCGAGTTGTGGAGGTTCGTGCTGCGAACGTCCCACCGTCCTTCTGTAAGGACGATAAGCCCCTTTGTACACTTCACTGGAGTATAGGCTACATGCCGGTACCGGTTTTTAAATATCTACTCCATTTTCTATTCATAGCTTGCACGAACTTGTTTTGTTTTATGTCAGCATGCAAAATTATAGAATTTTCCTCCTAAGGACGAACATCTCGTAGGCACGTTGACGGGTCAGATTTATAACTTTGTAGCACTACTGTGCCAGGGAGAGTCATCTAGGTTGTAAACAACTAGTGGTTCTTTATGAAGTTATAGAAGGCCGTGATTGTTTCTATGGCGATCAAAATTATAACATAAACAATGACATTTAAATCATATTTTATTCAGGATTCAATTAAAGTAAGAAAATTAAGTAGTACAGAACATTATTATAGTTATATTTAAATTCTTAAAACAGTAATTTATATTATAAAAGGTCTTTAAACATTATTAAGTTATCTTTTCGAAATATCACCTTTGGGGTCGAGGTTTAATAAAAAAGGGTTCAAAAAAAAGACCTCTCTGGGTCGAGGTCAAGCCTTGCTGTTGCATGTTGCAGGCGCCCTGATCGTGCTGCAGTACGTGTTCGCGCCGTACAACATGGCATTGGACTTGGCGATGACGTTATTGAGTAGACGCTTTGAGTTCCAAGCTGATTGGTTCGCCAAGTCTCTGGGTCGAGGTCAAGCCTTGCTGTTGCATGTTGCAGGCGCCCTGATCGTGCTGCAGTACGTGTTCGCGCCGTACAACATGGCCATGGACTTGGCGATGACGTTATTGAGCAGACGCTTAGAGTTCCAAGCTGATTGGTTCGCCAAGTCTCTGGGTCGAGGTCAAGCCTTGCTGTTGCATGTTGCAGGCGCCCTGATCGTGCTGCAATACGTGTTCGCGCCGTACAACATGGCCATGGACTTGGCGATGACGCTCTTGAGTAGACGCTTTGAGTTCCAAGCTGATTGGTTCGCCAAGTCTCTGGGTCGAGGTCAAGCCTTGCTGTTGCATGTTGCAGGCGCCCTGATCGTGCTGCAGTACGTGTTCGCGCCGTACAACATGGCCATGGACTTGGCGATGACGCTATTGAGCAGACGCTTAGATCTCCAAGCTGATTGGTTCGCCAAGTCTCTGGGTCGAGGTCAAGCCTTGCTGTTGCATGATGCAGGCGCCCTGATCGTGCTGCAGTACGTGTTCGCGCCGTACAACATGGCCATGGACTTGGCGATGACGCTATTGAGCAGACGCTTAGAGCTCCAAGCTGATTGGTTCGCCAAGTCTCTGGGTCGAGGTCAAGCCTTGCTGTTGCATGTTGCAGGCGCCCTGATCGTGCTGCAGTACGTGTTCGCGCCGTACAACATGGCCATGGACTTGGCGATGACGCTATTGAGCAGACGCTTTGAGTTCCAAGCTGATTGGTTCGCCAAGTCTCTGGGTCGAGGTCAAGCCTTGCTGTTGCATGTTGCAGGCGCCCTGATCGTGCTGCAGTACGTGTTCGCGCCGTACAACATGGCCATGGACTTGGCGATGACGTTATTGAGTAGACGCTTTGAGTTCCAAGCTGATTGGTTCGCCAAGTCTCTGGGTCGAGGTCAAGCTCTGCGACGCGCGCTGATCACGCTGTACAAGGACAACCTGATGTTCCCCGTGTACGACCGGGTGTTCTCCATGTGGCATCACAGCCACCCCACACTCCTGGATCGACTAGATGCCTTGGCCAAGCAGGATTAACTACTTCCTTACATAGATACCAGTTTTTACTTTTTAGTATCTCTTAAATTAGTTTAATGTTCAGTCACAGTTTCATAAAACATGTTTACATAATGTGTGATTTATAAAATGTATTTCCGCCTTCCTAGGACGTGATTTTATCGATTATATTGTCATGTCTCGTCTCGAAGTTATCGAATTTTATCGAAGTTAGTGACCCAAAAGTTCCCCATTACCACTGAATGCACCTCAACTAAAATAAATCAACCGTGCTTTGATGAAACATCTCCTTTCTATTATTTCCTTCTTCTTCTTTATATTCATTTTATTTATTCGTATCAGAAACACAATCATACTGCTTTCACTCTCACAAGTCACAACAATTAAAAATAACTTATATAGATAAACAAACTGAGCTTAAATCGAGCCACATCAATAACAGGCAACTAAAATGTCTATAAAAATTCAGCCCAAAATCGAGCCACATCAACAGCTTTATCATTTCCCGCTACCAGATCTTCAACATCACAGTTCGGGCCCAAAGGACAACGTATGAAGTGGGCTGTAGTTTGATCGTCTCCGCAGTCCCAAAGGACGTCTTCTTCTTCCTGGAGGATCCCATACTTAAGTAGATTATCTTTGGATCTTGAAACCCCTCCGCGCAGACGATTCAACGATTTCCACACATTCCATCATTTCTCGGAGCCACTCTGCAGCTCTTCTGCTGGACGCAGTGGCGTGCCGACCTATGTAAATTTGGCGCAAATGCGCCGGAATTTTTGGGGGTGGGTGGGTGGGTACCTGACCGGAGTGGTGGTGCTGAAGGTAGTTTGGAGGATCGCAAAGGAACCAACATGAAATGCGTTCAATTAATGTTAATGAAGATGTTTGGATCAGAAAGAATACGGCCTAGAAGCACTTATTACAAAGGTTTATATCCCCTAAACACTGGAGTGTCCAGCAATCTAGGAATGTTCAGGTGATGGATGATGCAGCTCCCTGCTCCAACTGTTGAGGTTTAGTCATGTGAAAGTAAATAGATACAGTTATTGTAATACGTATAACACGTTGTCACCTAAATTGATGACCAAAATGCTATTTGCTGGGCGAAATTAAAAAATGCATGTGCTTATTTATCTATATTGCAAATTTCTCACACGTCCGTCAATTCATACATCAAAATCAAATTATACTTTTAAAAATATCGCTGAGCGGCATTATTATGGTAGACATTTTCTCACAAAAAAATAATTTTTGACTACATTTTTTCATTTCTTTCAATATAGGTATTTAAAGATAATAAACATTGATTTTTATTTAATATGCACCAAAATTATTTGTAACCTCTTCAAAGGGGTCTGGAATTAAAAAAATTCGCTGCGCGGCATTATTTTAATGGCATTTGCCAAATAAAATTATTTTTTTCTGGTCTGTTTCCCGTTATTTTATACACACTAAAATTATTTTTAACCTCTCTTAAAGGTCTCAAATTCAAAAAATTTCGCTGCGCGGCATTATTGTCATGACATTTTTGTATATAAAATCAATGCTTTATGGTATGTTTCCCGTTATTTTAAACACACCAAAATAATGTTAATATCTCTTTAGAGGGTTAAAATTTAAAATTTTTCCTTGCCCGGCATTATTTTCATGTCCTTTTCCAAATAAAATTAATTTTTCTGGTCTGTTTCTTGTTATTTTATGCACACTAAAATTATTTTAAACCTCTCTTAGGGCCGGTCTTTCAATACTTTGCTAAAGACTCAATTAGCTGTTACCAGTTAGTTAGTACAAAACTCTGTCATTCAATTGGTTGTTGCCATGACAATACAGTCCTTATCAACCACTTAAATGTTAGCAGCGCGGCATTATTTTCATGACATTTTTCAACTGATATAATTTTTTCTTGTCATTTTTAATCTCTCCTAAGACGGCTAAAATTCAAAAAATTCGCTGCGCGGCATTATTTTCATGTCTTTTTCCAAATAAAATAATTTTTTTTGGTCTGTTTCTCGTTATTTTTAACACTTCTAACTCTCTTAAAGGTCTAAATTCAAAAATTTCTCTGCGCGGCATTGTTTTCATGACATTTTCTAACTAAAATAAATGTTTTCTTGTCCTTTTCCCGTTATTTTATACATATTAAAATAATTTTTTATCTCTCCTAAGACGGCTAAAATTCAAAAATTTCGCTGCGCGGCATTATTTTCATGTCTTTTTCCAAATAAAATAATTTTTTTGGTCTGTTTCTCGTTATTTTTAACACTTCTAACTCTCTTAAAGGTCTAAATTCAAAAATTTCTCTGCGCGGCATTGTTTTCATGACATTTTCTAACTGAAATAAATGTTTTCTTGTCTTTTTCCCGTTATTTTATACATATTAAAATAATTTTTAACCTCTCCTAAGAGGGCCAAAATTACAAAATTTCGCTGCGCGGCATTATTTTTGTGACTTTTTCTAAATAAAATTAATTTTTCTGGTCTGTTTCCTACTAAAGAGTATTTTATAAACACTTCAATGAGGTACCTCTCTTAAAGGTCTAAAATTCAAAAATTTCGCTGCGCGGCTATATTTTTATGACTTTTTTCAACTAAAATTAATTTTGGCATGTCTGTTTCCCTTTATTTTGTACACAACCTCTGGCCTGAAATTCAAAAATTTCGCTGCGCACTTACTTCCCGGGGTTATACTCATTTTCTAGCACAATCGCTTGACAGGTTCAAGCCTAACGCCTGGAAGGGGTGGGTGGGTCCCTGTGAACCGAAATGCGCCAAATGTTTTGGAGGTTCGGCACGCCACTGCTGGACGCATCCAGCCATGCAGGTGTTGAGAGCGGGAGAGGTGTTGCCATCTCTCCATTCTCGTCTGCGCAGGAGAGACTAACAGCTCGGTGGCAACACTCAGGAGACTCTTCCTTGACTTCAGTCGTCTATTTGCTATTTGATGACCGAACAATGGATGAGTTTGGGCTTGCAGTGACCTGGTAAACTCAGTTTTATCTGCCCCCTCTCTTCTGATGCTCGAGGGTGCTATCCCTGCCAAGATATGTAGCTGGTATAAAGGAGTTGGCCTTAAACACCCAGTAACAACTCGGCATGTTTCATTTAACGCTACATCCACTTGTTTAGCGTGTGCGGATCGACCCCAAACTGGACTAGCATATTCACCTGCCGAATAACAAAGGGAATGTGCAGACACCCGAAGCGTGTGAGGGTGAGCTCCCCACATCGAACCTGCCAACTTCCGGAGCAGGAATTGTTTCTGGTAGATTCCTTCTGCTTTGTATTGTGGCAGTGTTGTTTGTATGTGAGCGCTCGATCTAAAGTCACTCCTAAGTACCGAGGATTGTCACAATGATCTAACACGATTCCTTTCCAACTAACCTGGAGTCTTCGCTTGGCCTCCCAATTCCGAAGGTGGAACGCACACACTTGAGTCTTGGATGGGTTAGGTCTTAGCTGATTCTCTTCATAATACAAAGAAAGGTTTGTGAGAGCTTCTGTAAGCTTAGTCTCAATCACTTTAAAATCGTTTCCTTGCGCAGTTAAAGCTAGATCATCAGCACACAAAAATGACGAGGTTTCAGGACCGACAGGCTAATCATTGGTATAAATGTTGAACAAAATCGGTGCCAGTACACTTCCTTGAGGCAAACCAATTGTGCTGAATCCTCCACCAACTGCGTTTATCTTAAAAATCAACAAAAAACCTCCGATTCTGTAGCATTGTCGCAATAAATCATGTCGAACCGTGATCATGGGTGATGTTGTATACTTTCATTAGTAAGGCATTATGGTTAACCGTGTCTAGTAGCTGACAGATCAATGAAAACGGCCCCTGTTACTAGCCTGTTCTCGTATCCATTCTCGATGTTTTGAACCAGGTTCAAAACTTGACCAGTGCAAGATTTACCAGGGCAGAAACCTGCTTGCTGGGGTATTAGCAATGGATCGACCACAAGCACAAGCCTGTTGAGAAGAATTCTCTCTAGTAACTTGTACAAGTGGCATAAGAGAGATATAGATCTGAAGTTTTTAGCATTATCGGGCTCCTTCCCAGGCTTTAGGAGTGCGATTACCCGGGCTTTCCTCCACACTTTAGGGATTTGATCTGAAGCCATACAGTTGTTGAAAAGTTCCATCAACCATGCTTTAGTAACAGGGCCAAAGTTCTTTACGTGCTTGACTCGAATATCGTCCAATCCCGCTGCTTTTCCATTCTTCATTTATAACATAAGTACGTATCTTTATAGGTTATCGAAATATCTATAAATATCTATCGAAATATCTATAAAGGTATTCGTACCTCAGAGGAGAAGACCCGATGTCCATTTTAATGATATTGGGGTTAACTAATTAGTATTCCTGCATTTATAGTGAGCGTTCAAAGAAGCCAGCCATGAGCTCGCATTTCATTGGCATTTCATTGGCATTTCATAGGCATACTTTTAAGTTGATTGAGTGGATCATATTTCAATGCAATATGGATGTATATGTTATCTGTGCGTTGTGTACGCATTTCCTGTTCGAGAATTTGCACGTACCCGTGCTCGCTTATCAACGCGGTACCTGAGCGTTTTCCTAGTAGTTTTTATTATGACCCTTGCCGCGCGGCACTCTGCTGAGTTGACCCATGTCGTATCCTGTCCACCCCAACCCTCCACTAATGACCCAGCCCCCTTCATTAAGAAAATGGTTGTTTTATCACCCTAAATGAGAGCCAGTGGTCAATAATTTGCAAACTTTTTAAAGGGGCATGATTTCGATATTTTTGACATCACATAATGGATTTAAATTTAAAAATTGATGGGAATCAGTTTTTGATTCTTAAATTTCGGTAATCATTTGGCATGGTAAAATAGAGTCGTTAAAATATAATATCTAGTGGAGCGGTCGCTCCACGCCAGCCAAGTCGTACGGCGCGCGCACACACTCATTTAAAAAGGCTGGAGCAAACACACTTTTACTGTAAGCATCAAAGTGGCATTTTCAGCCTACTGGATCTTAAAATTGAGAAATCTCACATTGTTGCGTTTCGGAAGGCCATCTCTATGGAATATGAACAGTCAAACTAGAATTTTCCAATTTATGAGACCGGAAATAACTTCATTCAAATGTATAAGTTAATATAATCCCTCCTTTACAATCAATACATATTCAGAAAGCTAAAAATGATCCCAGAAAAAACACTCCGTGTAAAAAAGGCAGCCAAATCTCTTTACTTTAAAAAAATTCAACACCGAAAAGGAGTGATATCAAAAAAGGAGCCAAGTCAATGACATTTTCCAAATATTTAATCGTATTTTTTAAATAAAAGTATAAACACCGAGAAATACTTTACAAAAGGACTTGGCGCATCGTTTTTTTAAAGACATCATTCTATACTAAAAGTGGAAAGAAATTAAAAGTAGGTACATTTTCCTCTTTTTGTTGGAGCCAGAATATATGAATCAAGCTTCTTTTAGTAATGGTTATTTTATAGTTTTGTCAATGGCGATAGAAGAAAGATTTCATGCTGTAATAGATAGGTAATATAAAGTGGGAAGAATTAAATAACAATTGGAAGTGGGGCTCATACATATTCTTATAGCACTGTTAAAAAGGTGATATTAGAAGGGTATCTTTTCATAATTTGATCTTGACTGAAGGAAATCATGAAACGTTGTCAAATAATTACTAACTATCTATGGAACACTATTATATATTTTTGAAATGTCAAGTGTATAAAGTTAAATTTTTTAATATAAATTCAATGTGACGTTACTGTGTACTTTGTGAAATGTATTGTTATAAAATGTGGATTAATAGAAATTTATTTCATGTTGAGAAGGTATAACGCATGAGACTTAATTATGTTGACCCCGAAACAATATTACAAAGATAACTAGATTGTGTATTTATTACAAACATAGGCAACAAGTTTCATCGTGTACAAATACAAATAGAAAATATTTTACATAGGTTTGTACAATATGTAATTGAAAGATGTTTCCCTATTATTCTAAAAATTCTAAATGACGGTTGTACCTATATAAATGAGATATGATTATGAGTAGAAAAATATCTTTACGTCATTTCTGGTTTTAACAATGGCGGCCGAAAATAATGTCATCCTGAATTCATAATTATTTGTCCTACATAATTACATAATTAGGTTGCAATCTGTACAGCCGTTTTCGATGTATGACGTCACTTCCGGTTTTTACAATGGCGGCCGAAAATAATGTCGTCCAGAATTCATAATTATTAGTCCAACACATTTCTTAAATTTGGTTGCAATCGGTACAGCCGTTTTCGATATATGATGTCACTTCCGGTTTTAACAATGGCGGCCGAAATTGATGTCGTATTTAATTAATAATTATAAGTCCTACATAATTACATAATTTAGTTGCAATCCGTACAGCCGTTTTCGATATATGATGTCACTCCCGGTTTTAACAATGGTGGCCGAAAATAATGTCAACTTGAATTCATAATTATTAGTCCTACACATTTCCAAAATTTGGTTGCAATCGGTAGAGCCGTTTTCGATATATGACGTCACCTCCGGTTTTAAAAATGGCGGCCGGGAACACAGCAACCTTGAATTTATAAATATTTACAGTGTACGATTACTAAATATCTATTTAAAATAAATAAAGTGGTGAATTTAGTGTAAATTTGCATATAAATGACGTAATTTAGCATATTTATGACGTCATTTCCGGTATAGGTAATAAAAAAACAATCTAGTTTTATCTAGTTGATACTTCTTGAATGACCTTCTGAATTTATTAGCGCTAATTTCCGTCAAATCGGTCATGCCGTTTCCAATATATGACGTCACTTCCGGTTTAATTTAGCGGTTCCTCCCGCCATTTCCGGTACCGTTTATTTGTATGTTTATTCATCCCAATTGATTTTTCAAATAGATTGCAGAATGAATAGACAGGATCTATTTCAGTTGTAATCGGTACAGGCATTTTCGATATATGACGTCACTTCCGGTTTCAGAAATGGCGGCCGGGAACACTGCAACCTTGAAATTTTAATTGTTATTGTCTATGTTACAATGTAAGTTCATTTTGTATGTATTTTAAGTATAATTTGTTGAAATTAGATAAATATTGCGTATTTATGACGTCACTTCCGGTTAAGAAAATAAGAAAATATTTTTTTTTTATTGATACTTCATATAGATGACCATCTAAATCGAATGGCGCTAATTTCGTTCCGATCAGTTTAGCTGTTTTCGAGATATGACGTCACTTCCGGTTTCAAAATGGCGGCATAAAACCAGTTATAGCAAAAGGCACCTCAGACGCCAAAAGTGCATATGTGGTAAAAATTTCAAATCAATCGGTTCAGCCGTTTAGGCTGTGGCCTGTTTACCGGATTTAAATTCCAGGATACTACTACTACTACTACTACTACTACTAAGATTATTATTATTATTATTATGAAAACCGCCCTAAAACACTGTTTTCACGGCCCTCTAGCGAGCAAAGGGCGTAACCTATTGTTCCCAAATTTGGTATATGTTGTAGGGTGGGCCATAGCTCGAAATTGAGATATTTTCCAACAATGTGAGATTCCCCAATTTTAAGATCCAGTAGGCCGAAAATGCCACTTTGATGCTTACAGTAAAAGTGGGTTTGCTCCAGCCTTTATACGAGAGTGTGCGCGCGCCGTACGACTTGGCTGGCGTGGAGCGACCGCTCCACTAGATACACATAATGAATTTTTATAAATTCTATGTGGCAGTGCAGAAAGCTCCACTAGATACACATAATGTATTTTTATAAATTCTATGTGGCAGTGCAGAAAGTTCAGCAGCCATTTTCAAAACCGAAGAGTTGCCATATCTCGGAACTAGGTTGACCGATAGGCTACACCCTTTGCGAGCTATAGAGGGCCGTGAAAATCGTGTTTTAGGGCGGTTTTAATTAGTAATAATAATCTTAGTCTGATTTGCCCTCCGCCCCATGACTTTTTTTGTGCCGCCATTTTGAAACCGGAAGTGACGTCATATCTCAAGAACGGCTAGACCGATTGAAACGAAAATAGCGCTAAACGATTCAGACGGTCATCTTTATGCATTATCAGTAGCAAAAGACTAAAATTTATGTTAACGAAACCGGAAATGACGTCATGAAATTTGAAATACATCGATTGGCATTTCGGTAACAAATTTGATCCGATTATTTTGTTATTTATGTAACGTATGTACTTTTAATATCTCATTTGACTTGTTATAAAGCCAACCGGAAGCCACCATTTTGAAACCGGAAGTGGCATCATCTCAATAACGGCTAAATAGATTTGAACGAAACCAGCGCTAAACAATTATGACGGTCAACTTCATGTATTATCATCAATAATATTTGCAGTTTCCTATACTAAAACCGAAAATGACGTCACACATTTTAAAAATATCGCAAATTTACATTTTGATGCAATAAATATACTATTGAGAATTATAATAAAATGAAATCACGTTTAAATTATAATTCAAGGGGTCAGTGATTTCATCAGCCATTTTGAAACCGGAAGAAACGTCATATCTCGAAAACTGGTTGACAGATCGGTATGAAACTAGCGCCAAACGTTTCGGAAGGCCATCTTTATGGAATAGGAACAGTCAAACTAGAATTTTTCTATTTATGAGACCGGAAATAACGTCATTCAAATTTATAAGTTATTATAATCCCTCCTTTACAATAAATACATATTCAGAAAGCTAAAAATGAAACACATAATGTATTGTTATAAATTCTATGTGGCAGTGCAAAAAGTTCAGCAGCCATTTTCAAAACCGAAGTGTTGCCATATCTCGGAACTAGGTTGACCGATTGGAATGAAACCTTTGCTATTCTTCCTGACAATAACCAAACTGTAAAGGGTGATTTTTTTTAAGAAATTAGTAATTATTCATTCGATTGCCACAAGTTGTAAGAATAAACTAAAAAAAGGAGTGATATCCCCATAAAAAAACACTTCGTGTAAAAATAACAGCCAAGTCTCTTCAACTAAAAAAAAAATGAAATCTAAAAATTCTGCCCTGAAAAGTAGTGATATCAAAAAATGAGCCAAATCAAAACTTTATTTGAAAATCAAAAAATACTTCGCGCATCGTTTTTTTAGGGCATTATAGGAATATTCTGTATATGTATATGTGATGTATATTTTAAAATTGGCCTATACTTCCAAGCTATTTATATACACGATGCGCCAAGTATTTTTTGATTTTCAAATAAAGTTTTGTCTTTGCTCGTTTTTTGATATCACTACTTTTCACTGCAGAATTTTTAGATTTCATTTTTTTTTAGTTGAAGAGACTTGGCTGTTATTTTTACACTAAGTGTTTTTTATGGGGTTACAATTTAATGAAGAAAAAAGTTGATGATTGAAGAGTGTTGCTTGGTATTCGAGGTATTGCGCGTATCGGTGCTCGCTTATCAACGCGTTACACAGAGCGTTTTCCTAGTAATTAGGAATTAAATCTATTGAAATAAACACCCCCAGCAATACCGACATAAAGCATTAGGTCTGTTCGTTTTGCTTACTGCACTTTACTGCTCACTGCAAATCCGTTCGTTTTGCATCAAACTTGCTGTTCCCTCACTGCGATTGTGTTCGATTTGACACTGACAGTAGCTGCGCAGTGACTGCTTTTACAGCTGGGTAGGGAGGTGATGTAAATGCAGTAGCTTTGCAGTAGGCGGCAAAATGGCCGATGTTTGAAATGTAAAATGTGTTTCTTATAGATGGATAGTGAAAAAACGCCTAATGAGGAGGGAAATGAGTATTTGTTTCAGAGTTTAGTTTAGTTATATGTTATGAAATGATACATATTTATATAACAATGCATTGGGATTAGACAAGAATTCTATAAATGCAGAACATAACCTCACTTATTTTTACATTCTTCCCGCCAAATACACAAACCTCCCAACCAATAGGAAAAGGCCAGCCTGCCATCCTGCTGCAAATGCGTTCGTTTTGTGTCGGTACAGCAAGCTACTGCAAGAGTTACCAGGGCCTACTGTAAGCTGCTGCTACTGCAACTGCAGTAAGCAAAACGAACAGACCTACTGTTTGCTTGCTTTGTTTTTGGGCGGCAGCCATTTGAATTCGTATTTGAAAGTACACTCGGCAATTCATAAAACGGTATTTGAACGAAACAGATTGGCTGCTGGTCAGGTTCATTGACAATCAATCCTTGTTATTATCAATGAAATCAGAGCTCACCTACTAGAGGAAGATGACGAGTAAGTATGGACTTCATCAAATGATGACATCACATTTTTTCAGACAATCCATTTCTTTCAAATACCGTTTTATGAATTGTCGAGTGTATACCTTACTGAAGTTTAAAATATTGATTTGAAACATTACATACATAATTACCTAATTAAAATTAAAAGAAATAGTAAATATGACAACTAATGTAGAAAAACGAATTCGACTAAAGATGTGTTGTGAACCGTCTCGTACGGAAAATCCTGCTGTAGCCAGAAGCATAGGCATACCATTGAATAAGGGTATTTAAGTATCTTCATTCACAAAATCAATCAGAATTATTTCTAGCAACAGTACCAAGTGACAAGGAAGAGTAACAACAAAACAACGAGTCATATTCAGTGTATTTGGTGTTTTGCAGGATGTTCTGTAAGATCGTCATTGCTATTTGATCGGAGGCTGCGGATTGCACGAGCTTCATGATGGTCTCAAAGTCTAGCATTCAGGGTCTCTGAAAGAGAGAATCAAGACACATTTAGAAACATAATAAGTGAAGTCCTCACATAGGTACATACATTGATAAGGATGAAATTATTATTACCTTCAACATATTAAGAATCACACGAGTAAAATGAAAACGTATGGCAATTGACAACAATACATTTCAAGCATTTCAAAATGTTGTGACTTTTGTGCAAAACGATTGGTCTTATATTTAAAAGCAAGCTATTTTAATCGGTATTATTACAACGACTTATACAGAACTGATTATGATATGCTAAAGATTTTGGCAATTTACTTGACAAACGTATAAGTTTGGCCATTTACTAATACAGAAACTAAAATATGATCAGTTCTCGAAGATATTTTTGAGCGAGCGTAGCGAGCGTCATTACGGTACTCTTATGGGACTTTCTCTGTGTGTTTTTTTGTGTTCACAGCCCAGGTTAAACGGCACAACCAATCGATCTGAAATTTTGCACATATACTAACGTAATCTATGCGGTCCCTGGGATCGTTTTTGAACGGGATCATGTGATTGGTTCAAATTTAAAAAAAATTATCTTTCCATTGGTTGTTCCGATCAATTTGAAATTTTGACAAGTCATTACGACCAACATTATAACCAATCTTACAAAGTTTCAGCCAAATCCTCCCATTGGTTAAAATTTAAAACAATCTTTCATATGATTTTTGAAATTTAAACTAGAACCGTGTGACCGATCAACTTAAAACTTTGCATGGTCATTGGGACCTACATTATCTGTATTTTTGACAATTTTCAGACTTATCTGTGTTAAAATCCAAAAGTTATTGACATTTTACGGACATTTTGCGTGTTGGCTGTCAAATTTCTCGAAAATGTTGATCACGGCTACTTCGACTCTTTATAGTTCCAAGGTAGTTAGAGCAAAAACTTTCAAACGTATGAAACAGATCGTCTAATAATGTGTAAGTACATACACACACTTATATGAGTGGTCCCAGGTATATTTTTGTAACTATGATTTTTGAATATTGACTAGGAACATTTTAATTATAATGGTTCAATCAATCAACTTAAAACCTTGCATGGTCATTGGGACTAAAGCCCCATTTACACGGTGCAATTTCTTGTACAACTTCTGTACCACACTTCTGTGTCACACTTCTTGAATGGAAATTAGAACATGTTTTAAGTTCTGTGACAGAAAGTTGCGTCGTGTAAACACAAAATTGTATGAAAAATGGGAATGTGACAGAAGTTGTTCAAGAAATTGTACAGTGAAAATGGGGATTAATACTTTAGGAATATTTGGAGATTTTTATGCCTACAAGTCTGACGAATTTCAAGAATTATTGGCTTTTAATGATACTTTCGATAGACATAATTTCGGTTCGAGGTGTTGCGCTTGTCCGTGCTCGCTCATCAACGCGTTACACAGAGCGTTTTCCTAGTGTAAATTGTATTGTCTTGTCTTACCTATAAGAACATAATTATTATGAAGCCAACAATTGCATGGGTAAGCATTATTACCAAAAACTATTGAAAAACACATTGAAAGACGTTCTGACATGCTACACAAAGATGATCACAACAATGAGATGATGTCACTTGGAGCGTTTTGCTAGTGGAACGTAATACATTTTGTTTGACTTACAGCACACATCATCTTCTTCGTCGTATTCTTCATCATATTCTTCTCCTTCACATTCTTCGGCATCTGTTGAAAAGTCAGTAAAGTATTTAAAAAAAGGATCAGAAAATATAACCTCAAGTAGTCGGTATTTTTTGTAATATGTCAATGGTAAGTAAAAAATCTTCTACGTGTAAATCATACACAAATATAAATTTTATTGAAATTAATAAAAGGTATAATTTGTCCATTTCAGCTATATTTAAATGATAGTCAGATCATAGAATCCGATGCTGTATCTTGCTCACTCGACTTTCATTGTGGGGCTATCGGTGCTCGCTCATCAACGCCTTGTACCGAGCGTTCTCCTAGATCATAGAATCCGATGCTGTATCTTGCACACTCGACTTTCATTGTGGGGCTATCGGTGCTCGCTCATCAATGCCTTGTACCGAGCGTTCTCCTAGATCATAGAATCCGATGCTGTATCTTGCTCACTCGACTTTCATTGTGGGGCTATCGGTGCTCGCTCATCAACGCCTTGTACCGAGCGTTCTCCTAGATCATAGAATCCGATGCTGTATCTTGCTCACTCGACTTTCATTGTGGGGCTATCGGTGCTCGCTCATCAACGCCTTGTACCGAGCGTTCTCCTAGATCATAGAATCCGATGCTGTATCTTGCTCACTCGACTTTCATTGTGGGGCTATCGGTGCTCGCTCATCAACGCCTGGTACCGAGCGTTCTCCTAGATCATAGAATCCGATGCTGTATCTTGCACACTCGACTTTCATTGTGGGGCTATCGGTGCTCGCTCATCAACGCCTTGTACCGAGCGTTCTCCTAGATCATAGAATCCGATGCTGTATCTTGCACACTCGACTTTCATTGTGGGGCTATCGGTGCTCGCTCATCAACGCCTTGTACCGAGCGTTCTCCTAGATCATAGAATCCGATGCTGTATCTTGCTCACTCGACTTTCATTGTGGGGCTATCGGTGCTCGCTCATCAACGCCTTGTACCGAGCGTTCTCCTAGATCATAGAATCCGATGCTGTATCTTGCTCACTCGACTTTCATTGTGGGGCTATCGGTGCTCGCTCATCAACGCCTTGTACCGAGCGTTCTCCTAGATCATAGAATCCGATGCTGTATCTTGCTCACTCGACTTTCATTGTGGGGCTATCGGTGCTCGCTCATCAACGCCTTGTACCGAGCGTTCTCCTAGATCATAGAATCCGATGCTGTATCTTGCACACTCGACTTTCATTGTGGGGCTATCGGTGCTCGCTCATCAACGCCTTGTACCGAGCGTTCTCCTAGATCATAGAATCCGATGCTGTATCTTGCACACTCGACTTTCATTGTGGGGCTATCGGTGCTCGCTCATCAACGCCTTGTACCGAGCGTTCTCCTAGATCATAGAATCCGATGCTGTATCTTGCTCACTCGACTTTCATTGTGGGGCTATCGGTGCTCGCTCATCAACGCCTTGTACCGAGCGTTCTCCTAGATCATAGAATCCGATGCTGTATCTTGCACACTCGACTTTCATTGTGGGGCTATCGGTGCTCGCTCATCAACGCCTTGTACCGAGCGTTCTCCTAGATCATAGAATCCGATGCTGTATCTTGCACACTCGACTTTCATTGTGGGGCTATCGGTGCTCGCTCATCAACGCCTTGTACCGAGCGTTCTACTAGATCATAGAATCCGATGCTGTATCTTGCTCACTCGACTTTCATTGTGGGGCTATCGGTGCTCGCTCATCAACGCCTTGTACCGAGCGTTCTCCTAGATCATAGAATCCGATGCTGTATCTTGCTCACTCGACTTTCATTGTGGGGCTATCGGTGCTCGCTCATCAACGCCTTGTACCGAGCGTTCTCCTAGATCATAGAATCCGATGCTGTATCTTGCACACTCGACTTTCATTGTGGGGCTATCGGTGCTCGCTCATCAACGCCTTGTACCGGGCGTTCTCCTAGATCATAGAATCCGATGCTGTATCTTGCACACTCGACTTTCATTGTGGGGCTATCGGTGCTCGCTCATCAACGCCTTGTACCGAGCGTTCTCCTAGATCATAGAATCCGATGCTGTATCTTGCTCACTCGACTTTCATTGTGGGGCTATCGGTGCTCGCTCATCAACGCCTTGTACCGAGCGTTCTCCTAGATCATAGAATCCGATGCTGTATCTTGCACACTCGACTTTCATTGTGGGGCTATCGGTGCTCGCTCATCAACGCCTTGTACCGAGCGTTCTCCTAGATCATAGAATCCGATGCTGTATCTTGCACACTCGACTTTCATTGTGGGGCTATCGGTGCTCGCTCATCAACGCCTTGTACCGAGCGTTCTACTAGATCATAGAATCCGATGCTGTATCTTGCTCACTCGACTTTCATTGTGGGGCTATCGGTGCTCGCTCATCAACGCCTGGTACCGAGCGTTCTCCTAGATCATAGAATCCGATGCTGTATCTTGCTCACTCGACTTTCATTGTGGGGCTATCGGTGCTCGCTCATCAACGCCTTGTACCGAGCGTTCTCCTAGATCATAGAATCCGATGCTGTATCTTGCACACTCGACTTTCATTGTGGGGCTATCGGTGCTCGCTCATCAACGCCTTGTACCGAGCGTTCTCCTAGATCATAGAATCCGATGCTGTATCTTGCTCACTCGACTTTCATTGTGGGGTTATCGGTGCTCGCTCATCAACGCCTTGTACCGAGCGTTCTCCTAGATCATAGAATCCGATGCTGTATCTTGCTCACTCGACTTTCATTGTGGGGCTATCGGTGCTCGCTCATCAACGCCTTGTACCGAGCGTTCTCCTAGATCATAGAATCCGATGCTGTATCTTGCACACTCGACTTTCATTGTGGGGCTATCGGTGCTCGCTCATCAACGCCTTGTACCGAGCGTTCTCCTAGATCATAGAATCCGATGCTGTATCTTGCTCACTCGACTTTCATTGTGGGGCTATCGGTGCTCGCTCATCAACGCCTTGTACCGAGCGTTCTCCTAGATCATAGAATCCGATGCTGTATCTTGCTCACTCGACTTTCATTGTGGGGCTATCGGTGCTCGCTCATCAACGCCTTGTACCGAGCGTTCTCCTAGATCATAGAATCCGATGCTGTATCTTGCACACTCGACTTTCATTGTGGGGCTATCGGTGCTCGCTCATCAACGCCTTGTACCGAGCGTTCTCCTAGATCATAGAATCCGATGCTGTATCTTGCTCACTCGACTTTCATTGTGGGGCTATCGGTGCTCGCTCATCAACGCCTTGTACCGAGCGTTCTCCTAGATCATAGAATCCGATGCTGTATCTTGCACACTCGACTTTCATTGTGGGGCTATCGGTGCTCGCTCATCAACGCCTTGTACCGAGCGTTCTCCTAGATCATAGAATCCGATGCTGTATCTTGCTCACTCGACTTTCATTGTGGGGCTATCGGTGCTCGCTCATCAACGCCTTGTACCGAGCGTTCTCCTAGATCATAGAATCCGATGCTGTATCTTGCTCACTCGACTTTCATTGTGGGGCTATCGGTGCTCGCTCATCAACGCCTTGTACCGAGCGTTCTCCTAGATCATAGAATCCGATGCTGTATCTTGCTCACTCGACTTTCATTGTGGGGCTATCGGTGCTCGCTCATCAACGCCTTGTACCGAGCGTTCTCCTAGATCATAGAATCCGATGCTGTATCTTGCTCACTCGACTTTCATTGTGGGGCTATCGGTGCTCGCTCATCAACGCCTTGTACCGAGCGTTCTCCTAGATCATAGAATCCGATGCTGTATCTTGCTCACTCGACTTTCATTGTGGGGCTATCGGTGCTCGCTCATCAACGCCTTGTACCGAGCGTTCTCCTAGATCATAGAATCCGATGCTGTATCTTGCTCACTCGACTTTCATTGTGGGGCTATCGGTGCTCGCTCATCAACGCCTTGTACCGAGCGTTCTCCTAGATCATAGAATCCGATGCTGTATCTTGCTCACTCGACTTTCATTGTGGGGCTATCGGTGCTCGCTCATCAACGCCTTGTACCGAGCGTTCTCCTAGATCATAGAATCCGATGCTGTATCTTGCACACTCGACTTTCATTGTGGGGCTATCGGTGCTCGCTCATCAACGCCTTGTACCGAGCGTTCTCCTAGATCATAGAATCCGATGCTGTATCTTGCTCACTCGACTTTCATTGTGGGGCTATCGGTGCTCGCTCATCAACGCCTTGTACCGAGCGTTCTCCTAGATCATAGAATCCGATGCTGTATCTTGCACACTCGACTTTCATTGTGGGGCTATCGGTGCTCGCTCATCAACGCCTTGTACCGAGCGTTCTCCTAGATCATAGAATCCGATGCTGTATCTTGCACACTCGACTTTCATTGTGGGGCTATCGGTGCTCGCTCATCAACGCCTTGTACCGAGCGTTCTCCTAGATCATAGAATCCGATGCTGTATCTTGCTCACTCGACTTTCATTGTGGGGCTATCGGTGCTCGCTCATCAACGCCTTGTACCGAGCGTTCTCCTAGATCATAGAATCCGATGCTGTATCTTGCACACTCGACTTTCATTGTGGGGCTATCGGTGCTCGCTCATCAACGCCTTGTACCGAGCGTTCTCCTAGATCATAGAATCCGATGCTGTATCTTGCACACTCGACTTTCATTGTGGGGCTATCGGTGCTCGCTCATCAACGCCTTGTACCGAGCGTTCTCCTAGATCATAGAATCCGATGCTGTATCTTGCACACTCGACTTTCATTGTGGGGCTATCGGTGCTCGCTCATCAACGCCTTGTACCGAGCGTTCTCCTAGATCATAGAATCCGATGCTGTATCTTGCTCACTCGACTTTCATTGTGGGGCTATCGGTGCTCGCTCATCAACGCCTTGTACCGAGCGTTCTCCTAGATCATAGAATCCGATGCTGTATCTTGCACACTCGACTTTCATTGTGGGGCTATCGGTGCTCGCTCATCAACGCCTTGTACCGAGCGTTCTCCTAGATCATAGAATCCGATGCTGTATCTTGCTCACTCGACTTTCATTGTGGGGCTATCGGTGCTCGCTCATCAACGCCTTGTACCGAGCGTTCTCCTAGATCATAGAATCCGATGCTGTATCTTGCACACTCGACTTTCATTGTGGGGCTATCGGTGCTCGCTCATCAACGCCTTGTACCGAGCGTTCTCCTAGATCATAGAATCCGATGCTGTATCTTGCTCACTCGACTTTCATTGTGGGGCTATCGGTGCTCGCTCATCAACGCCTTGTACCGAGCGTTCTCCTAGATCATAGAATCCGATGCTGTATCTTGCTCACTCGACTTTCATTGTGGGGCTATCGGTGCTCGCTCATCAACGCCTTGTACCGAGCGTTCTCCTAGATCATAGAATCCGATGCTGTATCTTGCACACTCGACTTTCATTGTGGGGCTATCGGTGCTCGCTCATCAACGCCTTGTACCGAGCGTTCTCCTAGATCATAGAATCCGATGCTGTATCTTGCTCACTCGACTTTCATTGTGGGGCTATCGGTGCTCGCTCATCAACGCCTTGTACCGAGCGTTCTCCTAGATCATAGAATCCGATACTGTATCTTGCACACTCGACTTTCATTGTGGGGCTATCGGTGCTCGCTCATCAACGCCTTGTACCGAGCGTTCTCCTAGATCATAGAATCCGATGCTGTATCTTGCTCACTCGACTTTCATTGTGGGGCTATCGGTGCTCGCTCATCAACGCCTTGTACCGAGCGTTCTCCTAGATCATAGAATCCGATGCTGTATCTTGCTCACTCGACTTTCATTGTGGGGCTATCGGTGCTCGCTCATCAACGCCTGGTACCGAGCGTTCTCCTAGATCATAGAATCCGATGCTGTATCTTGCTCACTCGACTTTCATTGTGGGGCTATCGGTGCTCGCTCATCAACGCCTTGTACCGAGCGTTCTCCTAGATCATAGAATCCGATGCTGTATCTTGCTCACTCGACTTTCATTGTGGGGCTATCGGTGCTCGCTCATCAACGCCTTGTACCGAGCGTTCTCCTAGATCATAGAATCCGATGCTGTATCTTGCTCACTCGACTTTCATTGTGGGGCTATCGGTGCTCGCTCATCAACGCCTTGTACCGAGCGTTCTCCTAGATCATAGAATCCGATGCTGTATCTTGCTCACTCGACTTTCATTGTGGGGCTATCGGTGCTCGCTCATCAACGCCTTGTACCGAGCGTTCTCCTAGATCATAGAATCCGATGCTGTATCTTGCACACTCGACTTTCATTGTGGGGCTATCGGTGCTCGCTCATCAACGCCTTGTACCGAGCGTTCTCCTAGATCATAGAATCCGATGCTGTATCTTGCTCACTCGACTTTCATTGTGGGGCTATCGGTGCTCGCTCATCAACGCCTTGTACCGAGCGTTCTCCTAGATCATAGAATCCGATGCTGTATCTTGCTCACTCGACTTTCATTGTGGGGCTATCGGTGCTCGCTCATCAACGCCTTGTACCGAGCGTTCTCCTAGATCATAGAATCCGATGCTGTATCTTGCACACTCGACTTTCATTGTGGGGCTATCGGTGCTCGCTCATCAACGCCTTGTACCGAGCGTTCTCCTAGATCATAGAATCCGATGCTGTATCTTGCTCACTCGACTTTCATTGTGGGGCTATCGGTGCTCGCTCATCAACGCCTTGTACCGAGCGTTCTCCTAGATCATAGAATCCGATGCTGTATCTTGCACACTCGACTTTCATTGTGGGGCTATCGGTGCTCGCTCATCAACGCCTTGTACCGAGCGTTCTCCTAGATCATAGAATCCGATGCTGTATCTTGCTCACTCGACTTTTATTGTGGGGCTATCGGTGCTCGCTCATCAACGCCTTGTACCGAGCGTTCTCCTAGATCATAGAATCCGATGCTGTATCTTGCTCACTCGACTTTCATTGTGGGGCTATCGGTGTTTGCTCATCAACGCCTTGTACCGAGCGTTCTCCTAGATCATAGAATCCGATGCTGTATCTTGCACACTCGACTTTCATTGTGGGGCTATCGGTGCTCGCTCATCAACGCCTTGTACCGAGCGTTCTCCTAGATCATAGAATCCGATGCTGTATCTTGCTCACTCGACTTTCATTGTGGGGCTATCGGTGCTCGCTCATCAACGCCTTGTACCGAGCGTTCTCCTAGATCATAGAATCCCATGCTGTATCTTGCTCACTCGACTTTCATTGTGGGGCTATCGGTGCTCGCTCATCAACGCCTTGTACCGAGCGTTCTCCTAGATCATAGAATCCGATGCTGTATCTTGCTCACTCGACTTTCATTGTGGGGCTATCGGTGCTCGCTCATCAACGCCTTGTACCGAGCGTTCTCCTAGATCATAGAATCCGATGCTGTATCTTGCTCACTCGACTTTCATTGTGGGGCTATCGGTGCTCGCTCATCAACGCCTTGTACCGAGCGTTCTCCTAGATCATAGAATCCGATGCTGTATCTTGCTCACTCGACTTTCATTGTGGGGCTATCGGTGCTCGCTCATCAACGCCTTGTACCGAGCGTTCTCCTAGATCATAGAATCCGATGCTGTATCTTGCTCACTCGACTTTCATTGTGGGGCTATCGGTGCTCGCTCATCAACGCCTTGTAACGAGCGTTCTCCTAGATCATAGAATCCGATGCTGTATCTTGCTCACTCGACTTTCATTGTGGGGCTATCGGTGCTCGCTCATCAACGCCTTGTACCGAGCGTTCTCCTAGATCATAGAATCCGATGCTGTATCTTGCTCACTCGACTTTCATTGTGGGGCTATCGGTGCTCGCTCATCAACGCCTTGTACCGAGCGTTCTCCTAGATCATAGAATCCGATGCTGTATCTTGCACACTCGACTTTCATTGTGGGGCTATCGGTGCTCGCTCATCAACGCCTTGTACCGAGCGTTCTCCTAGATCATAGAATCCGATGCTGTATCTTGCTCACTCGACTTTCATTGTGGGGCTATCGGTGCTCGCTCATCAACGCCTTGTACCGAGCGTTCTCCTAGATCATAGAATCCGATGCTGTATCTTGCACACTCGACTTTCATTGTGGGGCTATCGGTGCTCGCTCATCAACGCCTTGTACCGAGCGTTCTCCTAGATCATAGAATCCGATGCTGTATCTTGCACACTCGACTTTCATTGTGGGGCTATCGGTGCTCGCTCATCAACGCCTTGTACCGAGCGTTCTCCTAGATCATAGAATCCGATGCTGTATCTTGCACACTCGACTTTCATTGTGGGGCTATCGGTGCTCGCTCATCAACGCCTTGTACCGAGCGTTCTCCTAGATCATAGAATCCGATGCTGTATCTTGCACACTCGACTTTCATTGTGGGGCTATCGGTGCTCGCTCATCAACGCCTTGTACCGAGCGTTCTCCTAGATCATAGAATCCGATGCTGTATCTTGCTCACTCGACTTTCATTGTGGGGCTATCGGTGCTCGCTCATCAACGCCTTGTACCGAGCGTTCTCCTAGATCATAGAATCCGATGCTGTATCTTGCTCACTCGACTTTCATTGTGGGGCTATCGGTGCTCGCTCATCAACGCCTTGTACCGAGCGTTCTCCTAGATCATAGAATCCGATGCTGTATCTTGCTCACTCGACTTTCATTGTGGGGCTATCGGTGCTCGCTCATCAACGCCTTGTACCGAGCGTTCTCCTAGATCATAGAATCCGATGCTGTATCTTGCACACTCGACTTTCATTGTGGGGCTATCGGTGCTCGCTCATCAACGCCTTGTACCGAGCGTTCTCCTAGATCATAGAATCCGATGCTGTATCTTGCTCACTCGACTTTCATTGTGGGGCTATCGGTGCTCGCTCATCAACGCCTTGTACCGAGCGTTCTCCTAGATCAAAGAATCCGATGCTGTATCTTGCACACTCGACTTTCATTGTGGGGCTATCGGTGCTCGCTCATCAACGCCTTGTACCGAGCGTTCTCCTAGATCATAGAATCCGATGCTGTATCTTGCACACTCGACTTTCATTGTGGGGCTATCGGTGCTCGCTCATCAACGCCTTGTACCGAGCGTTCTTCTAGATCATAGAATCCGATGCTGTATCTTGCACACTCGACTTTCATTGTGGGGCTATCGGTGCTCGCTCATCAACGCCTTGTACCGAGCGTTCTCCTAGATCATAGAATCCGATGCTGTATCTTGCACACTCGACTTTCATTGTGGGGCTATCGGTGCTCGCTCATCAACGCCTTGTACCGAGCGTTCTCCTAGATCATAGAATCCGATGCTGTATCTTGCACACTCGACTTTCATTGTGGGGCTATCGGTGCTCGCTCATCAACGCCTTGTACCGAGCGTTCTTCTAGATCATAGAATCCGATGCTGTATCTTGCACACTCGACTTTCATTGTGGGGCTATCGGTGCTCGCTCATCAACGCCTTGTACCGAGCGTTCTCCTAGATCATAGAATCCGATGCTGTATCTTGCACACTCGACTTTCATTGTGGGGCTATCGGTGCTCGCTCATCAACGCCTTGTACCGAGCGTTCTCCTAGATCATAGAATCCGATGCTGTATCTTGCACACTCGACTTTCATTGTGGGGCTATCGGTGCTCGCTCATCAACGCCTTGTACCGAGCGTTCTCCTAGATCATAGAATCCGATGCTGTATCTTGCTCACTCGACTTTCATTGTGGGGCTATCGGTGCTCGCTCATCAACGCCTTGTACCGAGCGTTCTCCTAGATCATAGAATCCGATGCTGTATCTTGCTCACTCGACTTTCATTGTGGGGCTATCGGTGCTCGCTCATCAACGCCTTGTACCGAGCGTTCTCCTAGATCATAGAATCCGATGCTGTATCTTGCTCACTCGACTTTCATTGTGGGGCTATCGGTGCTCGCTCATCAACGCCTTGTACCGAGCGTTCTCCTAGATCATAGAATCCGATGCTGTATCTTGCTCACTCGACTTTCATTGTGGGGCTATCGGTGCTCGCTCATCAACGCCTTGTACCGAGCGTTCTCCTAGATCATAGAATCCGATGCTGTATCTTGCTCACTCGACTTTCATTGTGGGGCTATCGGTGCTCGCTCATCAACGCCTTGTACCGAGCGTTCTCCTAGATCATAGAATCCGATGCTGTATCTTGCTCACTCGACTTTCATTGTGGGGCTATCGGTGCTCGCTCATCAACGCCTTGTACCGAGCGTTCTCCTAGATCATAGAATCCGATGCTGTATCTTGCACACTCGACTTTCATTGTGGGGCTATCGGTGCTCGCTCATCAACGCCTTGTACCGAGCGTTCTCCTAGATCATAGAATCCGATGCTGTATCTTGCTCACTCGACTTTCATTGTGGGGCTATCGGTGCTCGCTCATCAACGCCTTGTACCGAGCGTTCTCCTAGATCATAGAATCCGATGCTGTATCTTGCACACTCGACTTTCATTGTGGGGCTATCGGTGCTCGCTCATCAACGCCTTGTACCGAGCGTTCTCCTAGATCATAGAATCCGATGCTGTATCTTGCTCACTCGACTTTCATTGTGGGGCTATCGGTGCTCGCTCATCAACGCCTTGTACCGAGCGTTCTCCTAGATCATAGAATCCGATGCTGTATCTTGCACACTCGACTTTCATTGTGGGGCTATCGGTGCTCGCTCATCAACGCCTTGTACCGAGCGTTCTCCTAGATCATAGAATCCGATGCTGTATCTTGCACACTCGACTTTCATTGTGGGGCTATCGGTGCTCGCTCATCAACGCCTTGTACCGAGCGTTCTCCTAGATCATAGAATCCGATGCTGTATCTTGCTCACTCGACTTTCATTGTGGGGCTATCGGTGCTCGCTCATCAACGCCTTGTACCGAGCGTTCTCCTAGATCATAGAATCCGATGCTGTATCTTGCTCACTCGACTTTCATTGTGGGGCTATCGGTGCTCGCTCATCAACGCCTTGTACCGAGCGTTCTCCTAGATCATAGAATCCGATGCTGTATCTTGCACACTCGACTTTCATTGTGGGGCTATCGGTGCTCGCTCATCAACGCCTTGTACCGAGCGTTCTCCTAGATCATAGAATCCGATGCTGTATCTTGCACACTCGACTTTCATTGTGGGGCTATCGGTGCTCGCTCATCAACGCCTTGTACCGAGCGTTCTCCTAGATCATAGAATCCGATGCTGTATCTTGCACACTCGACTTTCATTGTGGGGCTATCGGTGCTCGCTCATCAACGCCTTGTACCGAGCGTTCTCCTAGATCATAGAATCCGATGCTGTATCTTGCTCACTCGACTTTCATTGTGGGGCTATCGGTGCTCGCTCATCAACGCCTTGTACCGAGCGTTCTCCTAGATCATAGAATCCGATGCTGTATCTTGCTCACTCGACTTTCATTGTGGGGCTATCGGTGCTCGCTCATCAACGCCTTGTACCGAGCGTTCTCCTAGATCATAGAATCCGATGCTGTATCTTGCACACTCGACTTTCATTGTGGGGCTATCGGTGCTCGCTCATCAACGCCTTGTACCGAGCGTTCTTCTAGATCATAGAATCCGATGCTGTATCTTGCACACTCGACTTTCATTGTGGGGCTATCGGTGCTCGCTCATCAACGCCTTGTACCGAGCGTTCTCCTAGATCATAGAATCCGATGCTGTATCTTGCTCACTCGACTTTCATTGTGGGGCTATCGGTGCTCGCTCATCAACGCCTTGTACCGAGCGTTCTCCTAGATCAAAGAATCCGATGCTGTATCTTGCACACTCGACTTTCATTGTGGGGCTATCGGTGCTCGCTCATCAACGCCTTGTACCGAGCGTTCTCCTAGATCATAGAATCCGATGCTGTATCTTGCACACTCGACTTTCATTGTGGGGCTATCGGTGCTCGCTCATCAACGCCTTGTACCGAGCGTTCTTCTAGATCATAGAATCCGATGCTGTATCTTGCTCACTCGACTTTCATTGTGGGGCTATCGGTGCTCGCTCATCAACGCCTTGTACCGAGCGTTCTCCTAGATCAAAGAATCCGATGCTGTATCTTGCACACTCGACTTTCATTGTGGGGCTATCGGTGCTCGCTCATCAACGCCTTGTACCGAGCGTTCTCCTAGATCATAGAATCCGATGCTGTATCTTGCTCACTCGACTTTCATTGTGGGGCTATCGGTGCTCGCTCATCAACGCCTTGTACCGAGAGTTCTTCTAGATCATAGAATCCGATGCTGTATCTTGCTCACTCGACTTTCATTGTGGGGCTATCGGTGCTCGCTCATCAACGCCTTGTACCGAGCGTTCTCCTAGATCATAGAATCCGATGCTGTATCTTGCTCACTCGACTTTCATTGTGGGGCTATCGGTGCTCGCTCATCAACGCCTTGTACCGAGCGTTCTCCTAGATCATAGAATCCGATGCTGTATCTTGCTCACTCGACTTTCATTGTGGGGCTATCGGTGCTCGCTCATCAACGCCTTGTACCGAGCGTTCTCCTAGATCATAGAATCCGATGCTGTATCTTGCACACTCGACTTTCATTGTGGGGCTATCGGTGCTCGCTCATCAACGCCTTGTACCGAGCGTTCTTCTAGATCATAGAATCCGATGCTGTATCTTGCACACTCGACTTTCATTGTGGGGCTATCGGTGCTCGCTCATCAACGCCTTGTACCGAGCGTTCTCCTAGATCATAGAATCCGATGCTGTATCTTGCTCACTCGACTTTCATTGTGGGGCTATCGGTGCTCGCTCATCAACGCCTTGTACCGAGCGTTCTCCTAGATCAAAGAATCCGATGCTGTATCTTGCACACTCGACTTTCATTGTGGGGCTATCGGTGCTCGCTCATCAACGCCTTGTACCGAGCGTTCTCCTAGATCATAGAATCCGATGCTGTATCTTGCACACTCGACTTTCATTGTGGGGCTATCGGTGCTCGCTCATCAACGCCTTGTACCGAGCGTTCTTCTAGATCATAGAATCCGATGCTGTATCTTGCTCACTCGACTTTCATTGTGGGGCTATCGGTGCTCGCTCATCAACGCCTTGTACCGAGCGTTCTCCTAGATCAAAGAATCCGATGCTGTATCTTGCACACTCGACTTTCATTGTGGGGCTATCGGTGCTCGCTCATCAACGCCTTGTACCGAGCGTTCTCCTAGATCATAGAATCCGATGCTGTATCTTGCTCACTCGACTTTCATTGTGGGGCTATCGGTGCTCGCTCATCAACGCCTTGTACCGAGCGTTCTTCTAGATCATAGAATCCGATGCTGTATCTTGCTCACTCGACTTTCATTGTGGGGCTATCGGTGCTCGCACATCAACGCCTTGTACCGAGCGTTCTCCTAGATCAAAGAATCCGATGCTGTATCTTGCACACTCGACTTTCATTGTGGGGCTATCGGTGCTCGCTCATCAACGCCTTGTACCGAGCGTTCTCCTAGATCATAGAATCCGATGCTGTATCTTGCTCACTCGACTTTCATTGTGGGGCTATCGGTGCTCGCTCATCAACGCCTTGTACCGAGCGTTCTCCTAGATCATAGAATCCGATGCTGTATCTTGCACACTCGACTTTCATTGTGGGGCTATCGGTGCTCGCTCATCAACGCCTTGTACCGAGCGTTCTCCTAGATCATAGAATCCGATGCTGTATCTTGCACACTCGACTTTCATTGTGGGGCTATCGGTGCTCGCTCATCAACGCCTTGTACCGAGCGTTCTCCTAGATTATAGAATCCGATGCTGTATCTTGCACACTCGACTTTCATTGTGGGGCTATCGGTGCTCGCTCATCAACACCTTGTACCGAGCGTTCTCCTAGATCATAGAATCCGATGCTGTATCTTGCTCACTCGACTTTCATTGTGGGGTTATCGGTGCTCGCTCATCAACGCCTTGTACCGAGCGTTCTCCTAGATCATAGAATCCGATGCTGTATCTTGCTCACTCGACTTTCATTGTGGGGCTATCGGTGCTCGCTCATCAACGCCTTGTACCGAGCGTTCTCCTAGATCATAGAATCCGATGCTGTATCTTGCTCACTCGACTTTCATTGTGGGGCTATCGGTGCTCGCTCATCAACGCCTTGTACCGAGCGTTCTCCTAGATCATAGAATCCGATGCGGTATCTTGCTCACTCGACTTTCATTGTGGGGCTATCGGTGCTCGCTCATCAACGCCTTGTACCGAGCGTTCTCCTAGATCATAGAATCCGATGCTGTATCTTGCTCACTCGACTTTCATTGTGGGGCTATCGGTGCTCGCTCATCAACGCCTTGTACCGAGCGTTCTCCTAGATCATAGAATCCGATGCTGTATCTTGCTCACTCGACTTTCATTGTGGGGCTATCGGTGCTCGCTCATCAACGCCTTGTACCGAGCGTTCTCCTAGATCATAGAATCCGATGCTGTATCTTGCTCACTCGACTTTCATTGTGGGGCTATCGGTGCTCGCTCATCAACGCCTTGTACCGAGCGTTCTCCTAGATCATAGAATCCGATGCTGTATCTTGCTCACTCGACTTTCATTGTGGGGCTATCGGTGCTCGCTCATCAACGCCTTGTACCGAGCGTTCTCCTAGATCATAGAATCCGATGCTGTATCTTGCACACTCGACTTTCATTGTGGGGCTATCGGTGCTCGCTCATCAACGCCTTGTACCGAGCGTTCTCCTAGATCATAGAATCCGATGCTGTATCTTGCACACTCGACTTTCATTGTGGGGCTATCGGTGCTCGCTCATCAACGCCTTGTACCGAGCGTTCTCCTAGATCATAGAATCCGATGCTGTATCTTGCTCACTCGACTTTCATTGTGGGGCTATCGGTGCTCGCTCATCAACGCCTTGTACCGAGCGTTCTCCTAGATCATAGAATCCGATGCTGTATCTTGCACACTCGACTTTCATTGTGGGGCTATCGGTGCTCGCTCATCAACGCCTTGTACCGAGCGTTCTCCTAGATCATAGAATCCGATGCTGTATCTTGCTCACTCGACTTTCATTGTGGGGCTATCGGTGCTCGCTCATCAACGCCTTGTACCGAGCGTTCTCCTAGATCATAGAATCCGATGCTGTATCTTGCACACTCGACTTTCATTGTGGGGCTATCGGTGCTCGCTCATCAACGCCTTGTACCGAGCGTTCTCCTAGATCATAGAATCCGATGCTGTATCTTGCACACTCGACTTTCATTGTGGGGCTATCGGTGCTCGCTCATCAACGCCTTGTACCGAGCGTTCTCCTAGATCATAGAATCCGATGCTGTATCTTGCTCACTCGACTTTCATTGTGGGGCTATCGGTGCTCGCTCATCAACGCCTTGTAACGAGCGTTCTCCTAGATCATAGAATCTGATGCTGTATCTTGCTCACTCGACTTTCATTGTGGGGCTATCGGTGCTCGCTCATCAACGCCTTGTACCGAGCGTTCTCCTAGATCATAGAATCCGATGCTGTATCTTGCACACTCGACTTTCATTGTGGGGCTATCGGTGCTCGCTCATCAACGCCTTGTACCGAGCGTTCTCCTAGATCATAGAATCCGATGCTGTATCTTGCTCACTCGACTTTCATTGTGGGGCTATCGGTGCTCGCTCATCAACGCCTTGTACCGAGCGTTCTCCTAGATCATAGAATCCGATGCTGTATCTTGCTCACTCGACTTTCATTGTGGGGCTATCGGTGCTCGCTCATCAACGCCTTGTACCGAGCGTTCTCCTAGATCATAGAATCCGATGCTGTATCTTGCTCACTCGACTTTCATTGTGGGGCTATCGGTGCTCGCTCATCAACGCCTTGTACCGAGCGTTCTCCTAGATCATAGAATCCGATGCTGTATCTTGCACACTCGACTTTCATTGTGGGGCTATCGGTGCTCGCTCATCAACGCCTTGTACCGAGCGTTCTCCTAGATCATAGAATCCGATGCTGTATCTTGCTCACTCGACTTTCATTGTGGGGCTATCGGTGCTCGCTCATCAACGCCTTGTACCGAGCGTTCTCCTAGATCAAAGAATCCGATGCTGTATCTTGCACACTCGACTTTCATTGTGGGGCTATCGGTGCTCGCTCATCAACGCCTTGTACCGAGCGTTCTCCTAGATCATAGAATCCGATGCTGTATCTTGCACACTCGACTTTCATTGTGGGGCTATCGGTGCTCGCTCATCAACGCCTTGTACCGAGCGTTCTTCTAGATCATAGAATCCGATGCTGTATCTTGCACACTCGACTTTCATTGTGGGGCTATCGGTGCTCGCTCATCAACGCCTTGTACCGAGCGTTCTCCTAGATCATAGAATCCGATGCTGTATCTTGCTCACTCGACTTTCATTGTGGGGCTATCGGTGCTCGCTCATCAACGCCTTGTACCGAGCGTTCTCCTAGATCATAGAATCCGATGCTGTATCTTGCTCACTCGACTTTCATTGTGGGGCTATCGGTGCTCGCTCATCAACGCCTTGTACCGAGCGTTCTCCTAGATCATAGAATCCGATGCTGTATCTTGCTCACTCGACTTTCATTGTGGGGCTATCGGTGCTCGCTCATCAACGCCTTGTACCGAGCGTTCTCCTAGATCATAGAATCCGATGCTGTATCTTGCTCACTCGACTTTCATTGTGGGGCTATCGGTGCTCGCTCATCAACGCCTTGTACCGAGCGTTCTCCTAGATCATAGAATCCGATGCTGTATCTTGCTCACTCGACTTTCATTGTGGGGCTATCGGTGCTCGCTCATCAACGCCTTGTACCGAGCGTTCTCCTAGATCATAGAATCCGATGCTGTATCTTGCACACTCGACTTTCATTGTGGGGCTATCGGTGCTCGCTCATCAACGCCTTGTACCGAGCGTTCTCCTAGATCATAGAATCCGATGCTGTATCTTGCTCACTCGACTTTCATTGTGGGGCTATCGGTGCTCGCTCATCAACGCCTTGTACCGAGCGTTCTCCTAGATCATAGAATCCGATGCTGTATCTTGCACACTCGACTTTCATTGTGGGGCTATCGGTGCTCGCTCATCAACGCCTTGTACCGAGCGTTCTCCTAGATCATAGAATCCGATGCTGTATCTTGCTCACTCGACTTTCATTGTGGGGCTATCGGTGCTCGCTCATCAACGCCTTGTACCGAGCGTTCTCCTAGATCATAGAATCCGATGCTGTATCTTGCTCACTCGACTTTCATTGTGGGGTTATCGGTGCTCGCTCATCAACGCCTTGTACCGAGCGTTCTCCTAGATCATAGAATCCGATGCTGTATCTTGCACACTCGACTTTCATTGTGGGGCTATCGGTGCTCGCTCATCAACGCCTTGTACCGAGCGTTCTCCTAGATCATAGAATCCGATGCTGTATCTTGCACACTCGACTTTCATTGTGGGGCTATCGGTGCTCGCTCATCAACGCCTTGTACCGAGCGTTCTCCTAGATCATAGAATCCGATGCTGTATCTTGCACACTCGACTTTCATTGTGGGGCTATCGGTGCTCGCTCATCAACGCCTTGTACCGAGCGTTCTCCTAGATCATAGAATCCGATGCTGTATCTTGCTCACTCGACTTTCATTGTGGGGCTATCGGTGCTCGCTCATCAACGCCTTGTACCGAGCGTTCTCCTAGATCATAGAATCCGATGCTGTATCTTGCTCACTCGACTTTCATTGTGGGGCTATCGGTGCTCGCTCATCAACGCCTTGTACCGAGCGTTCTCCTAGATCATAGAATCCGATGCTGTATCTTGCACACTCGACTTTCATTGTGGGGCTATCGGTGCTCGCTCATCAACGCCTTGTACCGAGCGTTCTCCTAGATCATAGAATCCGATGCTGTATCTTGCTCACTCGACTTTCATTGTGGGGCTATCGGTGCTCGCTCATCAACGCCTTGTACCGAGCGTTCTCCTAGATCAAAGAATCCGATGCTGTATCTTGCACACTCGACTTTCATTGTGGGGCTATCGGTGCTCGCTCATCAACGCCTTGTACCGAGCGTTCTCCTAGATCATAGAATCCGATGCTGTATCTTGCACACTCGACTTTCATTGTGGGGCTATCGGTGCTCGCTCATCAACGCCTTGTACCGAGCGTTCTTCTAGATCATAGAATCCGATGCTGTATCTTGCTCACTCGACTTTCATTGTGGGGCTATCGGTGCTCGCTCATCAACGCCTTGTACCGAGCGTTCTCCTAGATCATAGAATCCGATGCTGTATCTTGCACACTCGACTTTCATTGTGGGGCTATCGGTGCTCGCTCATCAACGCCTTGTACCGAGCGTTCTCCTAGATCATAGAATCCGATGCTGTATCTTGCTCACTCGACTTTCATTGTGGGGCTATCGGTGCTCGCTCATCAACGCCTTGTACCGAGCGTTCTTCTAGATCATAGAATCCGATGCTGTATCTTGCTCACTCGACTTTCATTGTGGGGCTATCGGTGCTCGCTCATCAACGCCTTGTACCGAGCGTTCTCCTAGATCAAAGAATCCGATGCTGTATCTTGCACGCTCGACTTTCATTGTGGGGCTATCGGTGCTCGCTCATCAACGCCTTGTACCGAGCGTTCTCCTAGATCATAGAATCCGATGCTGTATCTTGCTCACTCGACTTTCATTGTGGGGCTATCGGTGCTCGCTCATCAACGCCTTGTACCGAGCGTTCTCCTAGATCATAGAATCCGATGCTGTATCTTGCACACTCGACTTTCATTGTGGGGCTATCGGTGCTCGCTCATCAACGCCTTGTACCGAGCGTTCTCCTAGATCATAGAATCCGATGCTGTATCTTGCTCACTCGACTTTCATTGTGGGGCTATCGGTGCTCGCTCATCAACGCCTTGTACCGAGCGTTCTCCTAGATCATAGAATCCGATGCTGTATCTTGCTCACTCGACTTTCATTGTGGGGTTATCGGTGCTCGCTCATCAACGCCTTGTACCGAGCGTTCTCCTAGATCATAGAATCCGATGCTGTATCTTGCTCACTCGACTTTCATTGTGGGGCTATCGGTGCTCGCTCATCAACGCCTTGTACCGAGCTTTCTCCTAGATCATAGAATCCGATGCTGTATCTTGCTCACTCGACTTTCATTGTGGGGCTATCGGTGCTCGCTCATCAACGCCTTGTACCGAGCGTTCTCCTAGATCATAGAATCCGATGCTGTATCTTGCTCACTCGACTTTCATTGTGGGGCTATCGGTGCTCGCTCATCAACGCCTTGTACCGAGCGTTCTCCTAGATCATAGAATCCGATGCTGTATCTTGCACACTCGACTTTCATTGTGGGGCTATCGGTGCTCGCTCATCAACGCCTTGTACCGAGCGTTCTCCTAGATCATAGAATCCGATGCTGTATCTTGCTCACTCGACTTTCATTGTGGGGCTATCGGTGCTCGCTCATCAATGCCTTGTACCGAGCGTTCTCCTAGATCATAGAATCCGATGCTGTATCTTGCTCACTCGACTTTCATTGTGGGGCTATCGGTGCTCGCTCATCAACGCCTTGTACCGAGCGTTCTCCTAGATCATAGAATCCGATGCTGTATCTTGCACACTCGACTTTCATTGTGGGGCTATCGGTGCTCGCTCATCAACGCCTTGTACCGAGCGTTCTCCAAGATCATAGAATCCGATGCTGTATCTTGCACACTCGACTTTCATTGTGGGGCTATCGGTGCTCGCTCATCAACGCCTTGTACCGAGCGTTCTCCTAGATCATAGAATCCGATGCTGTATCTTGCACACTCGACTTTCATTGTGGGGCTATCGGTGCTCGCTCATCAACGCCTTGTACCGAGCGTTCTCCTAGATCATAGAATCCGATGCTGTATCTTGCTCACTCGACTTTCATTGTGGGGCTATCGGTGCTCGCTCAACAACGCCTTGTACCGAGCGTTCTCCTAGATCATAGAATCCGATGCTGTATCTTGCTCACTCGACTTTCATTGTGGGGCTATCGGTGCTCGCTCATCAACGCCTTGTACCGAGCGTTCTCCTAGATCATAGAATCCGATGCTGTATCTTGCTCACTCGACTTTCATTGTGGGGCTATCGGTGCTCGCTCATCAACGCCTTGTACCGAGCGTTCTCCTAGATCATAGAATCCGATGCTGTATCTTGCTCACTCGACTTTCATTGTGGGGCTATCGGTGCTCGCTCATCAACGCCTTGTACCGAGCGTTCTCCTAGATCATAGAATCCGATGCTGTATCTTGCTCACTCGACTTTCATTGTGGGGCTATCGGTGCTCGCTCATCAACGCCTTGTACCGAGCGTTCTCCTAGATCATAGAATCCGATGCTGTATCTTGCTCACTCGACTTTCATTGTGGGGCTATCGGTGCTCGCTCATCAACGCCTTGTACCGAGCGTTCTCCTAGATCATAGAATCCGATGCTGTATCTTGCACACTCGACTTTCATTGTGGGGCTATCGGTGCTCGCTCATCAACGCCTTGTACCGAGCGTTCTCCTAGATCATAGAATCCGATGCTGTATCTTGCTCACTCGACTTTCATTGTGGGGCTATCGGTGCTCGCTCATCAACGCCTTGTACCGAGCGTTCTCCTAGATCATAGAATCCGATGCTGTATCTTGCTCACTCGACTTTCATTGTGGGGCTATCGGTGCTCGCTCATCAACGCCTTGTACCGAGCGTTCTCCTAGATCATAGAATCCGATGCTGTATCTTGCTCACTCGACTTTCATTGTGGGGCTATCGGTGCTCGCTCATCAACGCCTTGTACCGAGCGTTCTCCTAGATCATAGAATCCGATGCTGTATCTTGCTCACTCGACTTTCATTGTGGGGCTATCGGTGCTCGCTCATCAACGCCTTGTACCGAGCGTTCTCCTAGATCATAGAATCCGATGCTGTATCTTGCTCACTCGACTTTCATTGTGGGGCTATCGGTGCTCGCTCATCAACGCCTTGTACCGAGCGTTCTCCTAGATCATAGAATCCGATGCTGTATCTTGCTCACTCGACTTTCATTGTGGGGCTATCGGTGCTCGCTCATCAACGCCTTGTACCGAGCGTTCTCCTAGATCATAGAATCCGATGCTGTATCTTGCACACTCGACTTTCATTGTGGGGCTATCGGTGCTCGCTCATCAACGCCTTGTACCGAGCGTTCTCCTAGATCATAGAATCCGATGCTGTATCTTGCTCACTCGACTTTCATTGTGGGGCTATCGGTGCTCGCTCATCAACGCCTTGTACCGAGCGTTCTCCTAGATCATAGAATCCGATGCTGTATCTTGCTCACTCGACTTTCATTGTGGGGCTATCGGTGCTCGCTCATCAACGCCTTGTACCGAGCGTTCTCCTAGATCATAGAATCCGATGCTGTATCTTGCTCACTCGACTTTCATTGTGGGGCTATCGGTGCTCGCTCATCAACGCCTTGTACCGAGCGTTCTCCTAGATCATAGAATCCGATGCTGTATCTTGCACACTCGACTTTCATTGTGGGGCTATCGGTGCTCGCTCATCAACGCCTTGTACCGAGCGTTCTCCTAGATCATAGAATCCGATGCTGTATCTTGCTCACTCGACTTTCATTGTGGGGCTATCGGTGCTCGCTCATCAACGCCTTGTACCGAGCGTTCTCCTAGATCATAGAATCCGATGCTGTATCTTGCTCACTCGACTTTCATTGTGGGGCTATCGGTGCTCGCTCATCAACGCCTTGTACCGAGCGTTCTCCTAGATCATAGAATCCGATGCTGTATCTTGCACACTCGACTTTCATTGTGGGGCTATCGGTGCTCGCTCATCAACGCCTTGTACCGAGCGTTCTCCTAGATCATAGAATCCGATGCTGTATCTTGCTCACTCGACTTTCATTGTGGGGCTATCGGTGCTCGCTCATCAACGCCTTGTACCGAGCGTTCTCCTAGATCATAGAATCCGATGCTGTATCTTGCACACTCGACTTTCATTGTGGGGCTATCGGTGCTCGCTCATCAACGCCTTGTACCGAGCGTTCTCCTAGATCATAGAATCCGATGCTGTATCTTGCTCACTCGACTTTCATTGTGGGGCTATCGGTGCTCGCTCATCAACGCCTTGTACCGAGCGTTCTCCTAGATCATAGAATCCGATGCTGTATCTTGCACACTCGACTTTCATTGTGGGGCTATCGGTGCTCGCTCATCAACGCCTTGTACCGAGCGTTCTCCTAGATCATAGAATCCGATGCTGTATCTTGCTCACTCGACTTTCATTGTGGGGCTATCGGTGCTCGCTCATCAACGCCTTGTACCGAGCGTTCTCCTAGATCATAGAATCCGATGCTGTATCTTGCACACTCGACTTTCATTGTGGGGCTATCGGTGCTCGCTCATCAACGCCTTGTACCGAGCGTTCTCCCAGATCATAGAATCCGATGCTGTATCTTGCTCACTCGACTTTCATTGTGGGGCTATCGGTGCTCGCTCATCAACGCCTTGTACCGAGCGTTCTCCTAGATCATAGAATCCGATGCTGTATCTTGCTCACTCGACTTTCATTGTGGGGCTATCGGTGCTCGCTCATCAACGCCTTGTACCGAGCGTTCTCCTAGATCATAGAATCCGATGCTGTATCTTGCTCACTCGACTTTTATTGTGGGGCTATCGGTGCTCGCTCATCAACGCCTTGTACCGAGCGTTCTCCTAGATCATAGAATCCGATGCTGTATCTTGCTCACTCGACTTTCATTGTGGGGCTATCGGTGCTCGCTCATCAACGCCTTGTACCGAGCGTTCTCCTAGATCATAGAATCCGATGCTGTATCTTGCTCACTCGACTTTCATTGTGGGGCTATCGGTGCTCGCTCATCAACGCCTTGTACCGAGCGTTCTCCTAGATCATAGAATCCGATGCTGTATCTTGCTCACTCGACTTTCATTGTGGGGCTATCGGTGCTCGCTCATCAACGCCTTGTACCGAGCGTTCTCCTAGATCATAGAATCCGATGCTGTATCTTGCTCACTCGACTTTCATTGTGGGGCTATCGGTGCTCGCTCATCAACGCCTTGTACCGAGCGTTCTCCTAGATCATAGAATCCGATGCTGTATCTTGCTCACTCGACTTTCATTGTGGGGCTATCGGTGCTCGCTCATCAACGCCTTGTACCGAGCGTTCTCCTAGATCATAGAATCCGATGCTGTATCTTGCTCACTCGACTTTCATTGTGGGGCTATCGGTGCTCGCTCATCAACGCCTTGTACCGAGCGTTCTCCTAGATCATAGAATCCGATGCTGTATCTTGCTCACTCGACTTTCATTGTGGGGCTATCGGTGCTCGCTCATCAACGCCTTGTACCGAGCGTTCTCCTAGATCATAGAATCCGATGCTGTATCTTGCTCACTCGACTTTCATTGTGGGGCTCTCGGTGCTCGCTCATCAACGCCTTGTACCGAGCGTTCTCCTAGATCATAGAATCCGATGCTGTATCTTGCTCACTCGACTTTCATTGTGGGGCTATCGGTGCTCGCTCATCAACGCCTTGTACCGAGCGTTCTCCTAGATCATAGAATCCGATGCTGTATCTTGCACACTCGACTTTCATTGTAGGGCTATCGGTGCTCGCTCATCAACGCCTTGTACCGAGCGTTCTCCTAGATCATAGAATCCGATGCTGTATCTTGCTCACTCGACTTTCATTGTGGGGCTATCGGTGCTCGCTCATCAACGCCTTGTACCGAGCGTTCTCCTAGATCATAGAATCCGATGCTGTATCTTGCTCACTCGACTTTCATTGTGGGGCTATCGGTGCTCGCTCATCAACGCCTTGTACCGAGCGTTCTCCTAGATCATAGAATCCGATGCTGTATCTTGCACACTCGACTTTCATTGTGGGGCTATCGGTGCTCGCTCATCAACGCCTTGTACCGAGCGTTCTCCTAGATCATAGAATCCGATGCTGTATCTTGCTCACTCGACTTTCATTGTGGGGCTATCGGTGCTCGCTCATCAACGCCTTGTACCGAGCGTTCTCCTAGATCATAGAATCCGATGCTGTATCTTGCACACTCGACTTTCATTGTGGGGCTATCGGTGCTCGCTCATCAACGCCTTGTACCGAGCGTTCTCCTAGATCATAGAATCCGATGCTGTATCTTGCTCACTCGACTTTCATTGTGGGGCTATCGGTGCTCGCTTATCAACGCCTTGTACCGAGCGTTCTCCTAGATCATAGAATCCGATGCTGTATCTTGCTCACTCGACTTTCATTGTGGGGCTATCGGTGCTCGCTCATCAACGCCTTGTACCGAGCGTTCTCCTAGATCATAGAATCCGATGCTGTATCTTGCTCACTCGACTTTCATTGTGGGGCTATCGGTGCTCGCTCATCAACGCCTTGTACCGAGCGTTCTCCTAGATCATAGAATCCGATGCTGTATCTTGCTCACTCGACTTTCATTGTGGGGCTATCGGTGCTCGCTCATCAACGCCTTGTACCGAGCGTTCTCCTAGATCATAGAATCCGATGCTGTATCTTGCTCACTCGACTTTCATTGTGGGGCTATCGGTGCTCGCTCATCAACGCCTTGTACCGAGCGTTCTCCTAGATCATAGAATCCGATGCTGTATCTTGCTCACTCGACTTTCATTGTGGGGCTATCGGTGCTCGCTCATCAACGCCTTGTACCGAGCGTTCTCCTAGATCATAGAATCCGATGCTGTATCTTGCACACTCGACTTTCATTGTGGGGCTATCGGTGCTCGCTCATCAACGCCTTGTACCGAGCGTTCTCCTAGATCATAGAATCCGATGCTGTATCTTGCTCACTCGACTTTCATTGTGGGGCTATCGGTGCTCGCTCATCAATGCCTTGTACCGAGCGTTCTCCTAGATCATAGAATCCGATGCTGTATCTTGCTCACTCGACTTTCATTGTGGGGCTATCGGTGCTCGCTCATCAACGCCTTGTACCGAGCGTTCTCCTAGATCATAGAATCCGATGCTTTATCTTGCACACTCGACTTTCATTGTGGGGCTATCGGTGCTCGCTCATCAACGCCTTGTACCGAGCGTTCTCCTAGATCATAGAATCCGATGCTGTATCTTGCTCACTCGACTTTCATTGTGGGGCTATCGGTGCTCGCTCATCAACGCCTTGTACCGAGCGTTCTTCTAGTGTATTACAAAATAATGAACAAAATTCCTCACGAAGAAAGGTCATACAAAATATTATAAAATTAATGAAAATTACTGTAGTTGTTTAAAAATCAAAGGGAATCGAAGCAAAAATATAAAAATATTGCATCTTTATATTAAGTTATGCATTATGACTACTCATTGATATGTGTAGATTCTGGTGCTAAGGTAAACATCCCACCTAGTCTATCTGACAGTGCCTGGAGTCTCGTGGTCATGTCACGGATTGCCTCGGCAATGTCCATCGGATCTTCTCCGTATTTAGAAGCTTTGCGCTCGCGATTAGCGTGGAGAGTGTTCAACTCAGCGATGTTCTTTTCCACCTGTAAGCACTTTAAATCTGTAAAGAAAAGCAAACATACAATATTAGCATTGACAAACAATTGATTTGTGTGGGAGTTGCAAGGCTGTCGTCGATGTCTGGTGACAAAGAATGCCGACCCGTTCTTACGTACAGACCATAGGTCAAATTCTTCACGTGTCCGGCTGAGAGCGTCTTACATTTGACAAGATTGCGGGGAAATCTGACACAGTACAATAATATGCTCAAGGTGAGGCAAGCGCGAGCGATTTTGCTGCATTTTGTAGACATTTTTTGCAGTGTGACGCTCTGGCTGCCAGAAGGACGCTCATCGACCCCCATCACCACGCACAAGTTGAAGTCAGCCAGTTTTAGAGTTAAAAATAAGGGTTGACTTGTACAAATAACAAATATGTACGCATTACCAGAATTAAATCTGTTTAATGAACTTGTTTTTAAAACAGCAGCATTTACTTGTTTTTTAATACTATGACAAAACTAAAATCCACATTTGCAGTGCCATGAAAAAGTATTTGGATTTGATGCTCTTCTATATTTATATACATTGTTGAGATTCTTGTGTTTTTTTAATACGTACGTTGTAAACTATTCTGTATGTGAATAAAGAACTTAAATGGATAATCACATGTAGATCTCTATTGTAAGGAGCTAAATGAAGCCAGACGATTGAATACAATGTCTTACCAGCTTCTTGGAAGTTCAAGTCTGCGTCATCCTGCATGGCTGCAGCGTGGTATGCCTTCACCCTGGTCTGATATTCCTCGCCTTGGGGGCAGACGAGAGAATATCAATACCACTTAGCATTCATCTTGGAAGGAGCACCCTTTGCCATGTGAGCGTGGCCTCGAAGAGTTTTTAAATCGATTTTTATCAATATCTCTCACCAATGTAATTGTAAATACCAATATGGCTTTATACGAGTCTTCAGAACAGTTTAATGAAAATAATTTCATAGCTAGGATTCAGGAATGGTATAATTAGTATTATTTTGTCCTACAGACGTTTAGTGCGCAAAAATTAGCAAAAATATTGCACCAAACGTCTGTATAGGACGAAATAAAACTAAAAACCCATTCCAATCTATGAAATTATTTTCATTGAACCGTTCTAAAGACTCGTACAAAGCCATATTTTATTTACAATTACATTGGTAAAAGATATTGATAAAAATCGACCAAAAAACTCATGAATGCCTTGCTCACTACTAAGTCGTCTTCAACATAAATTTTAAATGAACGAAGATAATATACCTACTGTGTATGAGAAACCTAATAGATGTATCGCAAAGAGGTTGAAAATGTAATCAGTTTGGGGGGGGGGGGGGGCAATTTCTTATTACGCTGCAATTTGTATGCCATCTGCACTATGGAAGGAGAAGGGCTCAAGTCCATTTTGAATCTTTTGAGCGACACGTTGTTTGTAATCAAGTAAGGTATATGAATAGCAAATATCTACATTAATTTCACAGATACTGTCATGTCAAAATATTTGCTTTGAAAATGACGTGTCCCCATTACAAATACGATTTGCGAAGTCATGTGAAACTTGTTTTTGACCTAATTCCTCTAATCCCCTCTAATTCCAAATGAAACTCTCTCATTGTTTCCACAAACCTGGAATAGTTCTCGATGTCTGGATATACTGTCCGTCCACTGGAAGAAAAGAGATTGATTAATACATGCTACGTTCATATTTTAAAGACAAATGTATTGGAGCTGAAAGTTTAGTTTGTGTGAAAGTAGATTTTTTTCTAATATTACCTAACTTGTTTAAATAATTAGTTTCAGTTCAAATAAACAATTATTATTAGATTACCTATGCAAAATATCACTCTCCCTAATCGCTTTTTAACATAATTGAAAAGAAGTTCATTATTTTTGTTTCAGATATTGAATAATGTAAAATCTGGAATATGTTTTTGAATTTTGAATTTCTTTTTCGTTTTCAAATACAATCTGATAATGTTTTACTGTTTTTATGCACAATTTGAGAATTAATGTCATGTAATAATCACCCCATAAAAAAACACTCCGTCTCAAAATACCAGCCAAGTCTCTTCAACTATAAAAAAATAGAAGAAATCTAAAAATTCAGCACTGAAAAGTAGTGATATCAAAAAATGGGCCAAGTCAAAACTTAATTTTAAAAACCAAAATATACTTGGCGCATCGTGTACGATGCGCCAAGTATATTTTGGTTTTTAAAATTAAGTTTTGACTTGGCCCATTTTTTGATATCACTACTTTTCAGTGCTGAAATTTTAGATTTCTTCTATTTTTTTATAGTTGAAGAGACTTGGCTGGTATTTTGACACGAAGTGTTTTTTATGGTGATATCACTCCTTTTTTTAGATTATTCTCACAACGCTTAACACTTATCGGGGCAACAATGACTAATTTCTTTAAAAAAAATAAGCCATGTCCGATTTGATAACTAAGAAAAGTTGTACAAGTTGTACAGAAAAGTTGTACATGATGATAGTACATGAAGTATAGCGAAAGCTTCGATCCAATCGGTTCAGCTGTTTTCGAGATATGGCATCTTTTCCGGTTTTCAAAATGGCGGCTGAAATAACTGCCACCTAGAATTTATTTCTATAAATGATATGTATCATTATAAGCCTTCTAAATATGTAGTTATTCTATAGTAAGAGATTATGAAAGTCTGATTCTTCATTTTTATGACGTCATTTCCGGTTTCGGTAATAGTAGATTTCTACTTAAACTATTGATATTCCATCTATATGACCGTCTGAATCATTTGGCGCTAGTTTCAATCCGATCGGTCTAGCTGTTTTTGAGATATGACGTCACTTCCGGTTTCAAAATGGCGGCTTCCGGTTGGTTTTATAAAAAGCCAAAAGTGCACATGTGGTAAAAATTTCAGATCGATCGGCTCAGCCGTTTAGGCTGTGGCGGTGATAGCGGTGTTTCCTGATATCTGAATCATCAGATAGCTTTTAAAAGTGATGTAATTTCACTGTTTTCACGGCCCTCTAGCTCGTAAATGGCATAACCTGTTGTTCCCAAATTTGGTATATGGGGTGGGGTGGGCCAAAGCTCGAAATAAGATATTTCGCAACAATGTGATATTTTTCAATTTTGAGATCCAGTAGGCCGAAAATGCTGTTTGTTGCTTACAGTAAAAGTAGTTGGTCTGCTCCTATCAGTTTATATAGGCTTTTACGGTATGTTGAGTGACTGTGAGTGTACAGTACGACTTGGATGGGTGGAGCGACCGCTCTACTAGATGTGTAAAATGAAAACTCATTCTAAAGAATAGAGCAATGAAACAACCTGGAACCGTATGAAACGGATCTTACTATTAGCTCTAGCTTCGCTGCAGGCTGCCGCTATAGCCTTATACTTCTCTTGAAATTGCTCAGCGCTTGGCTGTTTGGGCGTCACAACAGCTTTGGCTCCTTTGGGTTGAAACTGAATCAAATACTCCAGTTCTTCAATACCATGATTCAGTCGGTCCATCAGTTCTTCTGTTGAGGAAATATTGCTAAATCAGATGTATAATTTGCATTAAAAACAACAAGACAACAGACAACAACATCTTACATAAAGAATAATGTTCAGTGTAAAATTGATTGTGTGTAACTTACCCAATGGTTGGACAGATGTTGGCAATGTTTTCAAAAGAGCTACCTCACGGAATTTTTGGAGCTTATCACGTTGTTGTAAACCTGTGAATAAACAAACGTATACCATAAAAAACACTGCACACAATTAAAATTAACGAAAATATAGATTCAAGACGAAAACAAAGAAGCTCGTTTAAATTATATAAATTGTAGTTTTTTTTATAAAACTACAGCAAGCAGCTTTTGAAGGTTTAAATATTCTCCAATAATATCTGAGAACATTCCCAATGTTGGACTTTGGAGCGGTTAGAATGTATTGTTACAGACACCAAGCCATGCATGAAGTACATCAAGTCCACGTGAGGTCGACGACTCACCCTCCTTTATTTCGTCGGCGGTGTATTCGAAGTTCTTAGGACCTGAGGATGGAAACAATCAGGGAACGGATATTTTAACAAATTGCATTTCAATTAAGAAATAAGATATCTTTAAGACATTATAAAATTATTAAATAAAGAAATACGTGTTTGATCTTGGTAGAAAAATATTTGATAAAAAGTCATCTACTTAAGCACTCTGTAGTTACTTTAGCGTAACGCGATTTTTATTGAAGTTCAGCGAACTCCTTCGCTATTGTCGTATAAATCGCTTCAGAGTTGGACAAAACATTTTTTTTATCTAGTTTTATATTTCAAAAGTACGTGTTGTTCTAGCTCTGGAATCATTCTAAGACCAAGACAAGACAAGATCATGTGTGTAAAGTAGGAATTACCTTTGTATGGCTGAGGAAATGATGACCTTCTGTCTCTTGCTGCTTCGTCTCTCAGATCACATATACTCTCCAGCATAGGCCCGTCTGGACGTCTGCCCTCTGCAAGGTAGATCATCATTTCGATCATTTTGGTATTTCAAAATAATGAAAACTGAAAATTTGATGAAATAAAGTTTTTAAAGCGCGTACGCTCTGCCTCTTTTATTATTATTTTCTATATTCTCAACAGAGCCAGGCTCCACTAGTGAGAATATACCTAATATAGCCAAGGGAGGAGAGGAAACCCGGTACCGGCATGTAGCCTACTCCTATGAAAGATACCAAGGGGGCCAACGGCTTAACGTCCCATCCGAAGGACGGTGTAACACTCACAGCATGAGCCTCCACAACCCGCGCCGTCGAGAGACTGATAACAGGTGGAGGGAGGTCGTCACACTAACCCCCAAACACCCCAGTCTCTCTGGCCCAACGGCAGCAACCTGGCAAGGCAGAGTTGAATGGTCACCCATCCAACCGCTGACCGCGCTCAATGTTGCTTAACCTCGGTGATCTGACGAGAATTGAGGTATACTGTTGGGCTGGTTTCACTTGTTTCAGAAAGGCTTGTCGATGCTCTTCAAAATTTCACAGATTATAATTCATAAAGAGTATACCTATATGTGTTTCCATGGTCGAAACTATTTTTTTATATTATTTTTCAAATAAAAAAGCCGGTTTTTTAAAAAGTAGGGGTACGCATAGCCTCTTTAACCGAAATATTGTATTTAATAAAATTAAAAATAACTTGTGAAATGTCCAAACGAAACGAAGAGGTTTAAATAACATCCAAGTTCAAGAGCTGAAATAATTTAATTTTTTTGGTTTACGATATTTAAAATAAAAACCTTACTTCGCAGCATTATAATTATGCAACATGCAGCACACGATTATATGTCACAAATGTCACATGCTATGACACATCGCTAATGCGTTTTAATGCATTTTTAGGAAATGTTATATCATACAAATCTATGCCGTATGAAGGGATGTGCGTTGTGAAAAATATCGTTACCGATGTCTGATAGCTTGTAATGTCCAATCATTACCTTCATTCCATTCTACTCGGAGATCTCTAACCCTCATCAGTGCGTTGTGTCTAATGTCCGTCCTTCCGACCGGGTAGCTCAGTTGGTAGAGCTCTCGCCCGGCAAGTGAGAGGTCCCGGGTTCGAGCCCCGGTTCGGTCGGATATTTTTCACAACGCACATCCCTTCATATCATCCTGACTCCATGGAAGTTTTCCATAGAAACCTACATTCTAATCTATGCCGGTTTTCTCATATAGAGTGTCGTTCACATAGAGATATCTTAATTATCAAAGCAAATCTATTATTATGAAGAATCGCATAAGCTTGAAGCTAAATTTCAACTTACTTTCAACATGTTACTTAGATAATTTCCTTATCAAAAATACAATATTTAGTCATACTTTTTCTCCATACGGCGGCATACTCGTCTTCTTCCACCTCATTCAGCAAACTCACTGGAATCAAAACAGATTGTAATATATTAAATCACAAAAGAGATTCTATGCTAGTAAAGTACCTACTATTTAAAACAAACTCTTGGAATCCTGGTTTTAGTGACAAACTAAAAAACTACATTTCAGCGGAGTTGAGATGAAAAAGTTCACGTGAGTTGTAGAATCACAAATACCGGGTGGCCCAAAAAACGTCCAATGGGCCAGTCACCGCTGTGACCAAACTACTAAATTGATCGGACTAAAAATTTCACATATCATAAAACACATACTATAGTTTGATACGTGAAAGTTTCAAAAACATTACTATAGTAAGAACGAAGTTACCGCTGTTCGAGTTTGGTTGTCGGAAAATCGATTATACAGAGCTCGAAATAGCCCGCGTCTAGAAAACCTCCAGTGGCCGGAACACCGATTTTTCAAAACTATGACCGATAAGAAGCAAAAAATTCATAATTCTTTTCAAAATATGTGATTATCAATTAACAGTACTCTGTTTATGCTCACTATTTGAAATTCATGTCCTAGCACACCTGGTACGAGATGTAATGTTCATTGTAAATCAAACTTCTGTACACGGCTAAAGAGTGCCTCCAATGTAGCCCTGCAATAGCCATCCTGCCTCTGGCAGGTACTAGAATAAATAAATAAAATAAATATTAAAGTTTCAGGATATGTTAACTAACAAACATCTAACGTAACTATTACGTGTGTAGCTGACATCAATCAACAGGGTGGAGAATAATTGTTGAACCCAGATTTCGTCTGGTGCATGGAAAATCTGTAATTTTCAAATATACTCTTCTCAATTCAAATAGCGACTCCCAAAAAATATAAAAATCATATGGGGGGGGGGGTATAATCTAGTTTGGTTGCTTTCAGAAGACTAACAAGTTGGATCAATTAAGCAATTATTAATTATTTTTTTGATATATTATCAATTATCAATTGAGCAAATCATATGATGATCAATTACTATTAATTGTGAGGAATAACAGCAAATGGCATTTGTCTTTATTCCGTAGAAGAACATCAAATAGTATTTGCTCTTGTTCCGCGAGGAATAACAGCAAATATTCATTTGCCTTTTTTCCATGGAAGAAGAGCAAATGAATTTTGCTGTTAATCCTCGAGGACCAAAAGCAAAAGATGATTTGCCGTTGTTCCTTACAGCCTATTTGCAGTTATTCCATTTGCCGTTTTTCCACTTCCCCGATTTTTCGACAACCAAATTCGAACAGCAGAAACTTTCACACATCAAACCTTAGTATGTTGTTCATACCATTTCAAATGTTCAGTAGTATTATCACAGTGGTGTCTCGCCCATTGGACGTTTTATTGGGGCCACCCGGTATAATGCGGAAAATACATTCTCACAAGTTTAGGTGCAGTAGTTCGACAATATCGTGTTTTATATTAATGGTCACGTGATATCACTAGAATACCATTAACCAATTTTCATCTCTTTATTGTATGTTGAGGGGTATGTTGAGGAGTATTCGAGGGGTATAGATCTAAACTCTGTCACCTCCAACAATTAGATACATGACAATATATTGGTGCGACCTCCTCATTAATCAAATACCGACTTCTAAATAGGAGACGAAATCTTGGCCTTACATTGACACGGATCCGAGTATTGTCTGACATCTTCTTGGTAATCATCACAGGTATCAGGTTCTGTGGGAGAAACAACATGTGAGTAAATAAAGCTTATATATTTTTTTTGTCTGGGGCTTAACGTCGCACTGTTCTGCAGCGAGGCTAATGGCGACGGATGAATGATTATGATGATGATTGGGAGATGATGGTGAAGAGTAGGTAAGGATGGAAGGTGTGAAGGAGGCGGTCGTGGCCTATTAGTAGCATTTGCCTGTCGACTGAGGGAATACCACGAAAAAACCCAGTCAGGAAGGACGACTGCGGGAATCGAACCCAGGCCTCCGGAATACAAGCTCAGAGCGTTAACCACTCACCCAACCTGTTCCGTAATAAAGCTTATAAACATAGCCGCTGCAATATGAACTGCCTCGGTAGCTCAGCTGGTAGAGCATCTGACTGGATATCGGAAGGTCGTGGGTTCGGTCCCACTCGAGGAAAATCTTTTCACATTGCAGTTGGTATTTATTAACATTCACCTAATTGAGGGAATCAGTAAAAATCATATTTCATACATATGCGCACTCATCTGCTTATGAGAAATCCAAGTCGAATGAAGTTAGTCAGTTGTCAAACGTGGATGAAATTCACGGTCTTCTGACCCTATCTTCAAAGTCGGTAAGTTGCAAAAGTGGGTATTACACTATGCAATTCAAGTTGACCAACTCAAATCTTCCAGATTCAAATTGTCCCAATTCAAATCTTGCTTTTATTCTCAATTGCATGGTTTGAGGTTAGGTTTGTCTTATGTTTTTTCATAACAATCGACCTAAACAACAATTAGCATTCAATTGTTCTGTTAATATGTATCTTTATACATAATAATGATTAAATATTACGAAGTTGTGTTCTCTGTTTCGATATTTGTTTCCCTTACAAAAATATCCTATAGTTTACTTCAGCAAAATCGAAGTACAAATACTATAGTAAAATTTCTATAGTAGACTTTAGGATTATTGACACTTACTACAGTAGAATTACTGCAGGAATTGTCCTACAGCTTATCGCAGTATACTGATGTACATTTACTTCAGTTACTTTACTATAGTTTACTTTAGTATTATTACTACAGTACATTTCGTCAAATAAAACGTTAAAATCTATAGAAAAATAAAATTTTCCTTAGATATGAGTACTCATTTGCATTCGGGAAACCTCCTCTGAAGTAATGGACAAGGTTTGATTACACATTTGAATTATAATATCCCGCGGAGGCGCCGTGCCTTGAACTTGCGATCTCGTGGTCCGTAGTCGAGCATCTTACCGAGTAGGCCAGCGGTGCAGACAAGACTTCGTTGCGCTAATAGTCATCATATTGAGTTTTCATATTTAAGTGAACATATTTATATTATTTGGTGGATCATAAAATTGTAATTAACATAATAGAATAGGAGAAACGATAAATATTAAGATTTATTTATAAAGTAATATTATCTGTGATATTTCCCCCATAAAATATATCAGCTCACGCTCTGTAGTATAATTACTATGGTTTATTTTACTAGGTGGTGTGGTGCAAATTTTCTGAGTCAATAAGTATAAATTCTGTAGTATATACTTTACTTTACTACAAATACTATAGTAATTAGGGTATTGGGCTAAATATACTACAGGGTGATGTGGTGCAAATTCTCTAAGTCAATGAAGTAAAAATTCTGTAGTTTATATACCATACTTTACTACAAATACTGTAGTAAAAAGTCAATGCAGTACATATACTACAGAGTATACTACTGTAAACTACAATATAAATGGGCTGTAGTAAACATACTGTAGATTACACTTTTCTTTCCTACAGGTACTATAGATTTTCAATGAAGTTTATATACTATAGAACTTACTATAGTAAACATATTTTGTCTGTAGTCAAAGTACTCTAGCTTGATACTTCGAATTACTACAGTGAAGTACGTTCCCTATAACTTTACTATAGTAAACTGCAGTATATATCGACTGTAGTAAAAATACTATAGTACATACTTTGAATTACTAGAGTAAAGTATACCCCATAAAAAAACACTTCGTGTAAAAATACCAGCCAAGTCTCTTGTACTAAAAGAAATATATGAAATCTAAAAATTCTGCACTGAAAAGTAATGATATCAAAAAATTTGCCAAGTCAAAACTTTATTTGAAAATCAAAAAATACTTGGCGCATCGTGTATATTAATAGCTTAGAAGTATAGGCCAGATATAAAATACATAAAATATACAAACATATAGTATACCTAAAATGCCCTAAAAAATCGATGCGCCAAGTATTTTTTGATTTTCAAATAAAGTTTTGACTTGGCAAATTTTTTGATATCATTACTTTTCAGTGCAGAATTTTTAGATTTCATATATTTTTTTTAGTACAAGAGACTTGGCTGGTATTTTTACACGAAGTGTTTTTTATGGGGATATCACTCCTTTTTTTAGTTTATTCTAACAACTTGTGACACATATGAAATGAACAATTACTAAATTCTTTAAAAAAATCATCACCCTTTACAATTTGGTAACCACTAATGAATAGCAGTTTATGGTCCTAAATAATTGCTTTAAAAGATCTTTCACGAAGAATAGCAAAGGTTTTATTCCAATCAGTCAACCCAGTTCCGAGATATGGCAACACTTCGGTTTTCAAAATGGCTGCTGAACTTTCTGCAATGCCACATAGAATTTATTTCTATAAATGATGTGTATCATTTTAAGCTTTCTGAATATGTATTTATTGTATAGGAGGGAATTATAGTAATTTATAAATTTGAATGACGTCATTTCCGGTCTCATAAATAGGAAAATTCTATTTGTACTGTTCATATTCCATAGAGATGGCCTTCCGAATCGTTTGGCGCTAGTTTCACACCGATTTGTCTACCAGTTTTTAAAATATGACGTTACTTCCGGTTTAAAAATGGCGGCTGAAATCTCTGACCCCTTGAAGTATATTTTAAACATGATAACAATTTTATAAGCTGTCTCAAATAGTATATTTGTTGCATCAAAATAAAAATTTGTGAGTTTATTAAAATGTGTGACGTCATTTCCGGTTTAGGTATGGGAAACTGCAAATATTATTGATGATAATACATAAAGTTGACCGTCTAAATTGTTTTGCGCTGGTTTCGTTGAAATCTACTTAGACGTTATTGAGATATGATGTCACTTCCGGTTTCAAAATGGCGGCTTCCGGTTGGTTTTATAACAAGTCACATGAGACGTCAAAAGTACATACGTTACATAGGTAATTATCAAAATAATCGGTTAAACCTTTGTTGCCAAAAAGCCAATCGATGTATTTCAAATTTCATTACGTCATTTCCGGTTTCTTTAACATAATGTTCAGTCTTTTGCTACTTATCATGCATATAGATGACCGTCTGAATCGTTTGGCGCAATTTTCGTTCCAATCAATCCAGCCGTTGACGAGATATTACGTCACTTCCGGTTTCAAAATGGCGGCACAAAAAATTCATGGGGTGAAGGTTAAATCAGACGCCAAAAGTGCACACGTGGTAAAAATGTGGGACCAATCGGTTCGAATCGGTGCAAAGGGCGTAACCTATTGTTCCCAAATTTGGTATATGTTGTAGGGTGGGCCATAGCTCGAAATTAAGATATATCGCAACAATGTGAGATTTTCCAATTTTAAGATCCAGTAGGCCGAAAATGCCACTTTGATGCTTACAGTAAAAGTGGGTTTGCTCCAGCCTTTTTAAATGAGTGTGTGCGCGCGCCGTACGACTTGGCTGGCGTGGAGCGACCGCTCCACTAGATTTACTCCAGAGTAAAAAATAGTATTTTCAGCTGTAGTAAAAATACTGTAGTCTATACTTTAGTTTACTACCGATACTGTAGAATTTACTTCAGTAATCTATTGTACTTTTTTCCTGTACTTCAAGTACTATAGCACAAACTATAGTTTACTACACGTTATTACAGAATACTTTGAAATACTTCAAAATATACTATAGGACATTTTTCTAAGAATACTAGTGTCTATTCATCTCAAATTGTCCAATTGCAGTTGGGAAAATAGAACCGGTTCTAAATCAAGAATTGTCAAGATTTGGATTTTTCTTGTCTATCACACTAGCCCAATTGGCTAATTCTAATCGGCAGATTTGAATTGCCCAACTCAGATTGCATAGTGTAATACCCACTTAACGCAGCTTGTATTGGAACACAGCCACTGCAATATGAACTGCCTCGGTAGCTCAGTTGGTAGAGCATCTGACTGGATATCGGAAGGTCGTGGGTTCGAGTCCCACTCGAGGAAAATCTTTTCATATTGCAGTTGGTATTTATTAAAATAGAGTGAAATAAGACTATCAGGAGAGAAGGGGAATAGAATCTATTTAAATGTTCTCCATTCGTTTTCACTGTTCTTACGTATCGAAAGGTAACATAAAAAACATTTTGTGAACAAATACAAGCAATGAGAAGATATCTTCGTAAATTTTGCTTCCTCCAATGTTAAAGATCATAGCAACGGTTTCTATGCAATTGAAATTTAGAAATACGAGAGTGAAATGCTAACAAAAACGCGTACAAATGAGTGAAAATAGGTGTGTTAATCCATATGATTTTGAATCGGATTCCAGCAGTATATGGAAAGTTATAAAATTGGGTAAAGAGGTCTCTTTAACTAATATACCTATTATATATAAAATAATCAGAACCGTAAGGTAGTCAGATTAATAAATTAGCCAACAAGTTTAGGTGGCTGCATATCACGTGACTTTTCAACCAAAAAGCTACACATTTTCAGTTGGAAGGGTTCAGTTTAGCAAATACTTCTCACTCATCAGATAAGTTAGGACACATCTGTTGGAACTTACTAAGCAGAAAAGAACTGCGAAAATAACCTATTAGATAATTTTACTTCCTTGCACCTAAATATTCTCAAATCAAGACCTGAAGTTGAAGGAAATTCTACGAGTTGCCAAGAACAGCAAACTTTACTCTAATAAAAAGGCATGCATCACAAACCTGACGCAATTTCAGAATGTATAACATGCGCTCATTCTTCGTCTTTCCAATGAAATGTTGAGATATTAATTATATCCACTATTTTGAATGTAATGATTAAACGAACAGCACTTGGTTTTGACAGCTTTCAAACGCGTACGGATACACAAGATTTTTATTGTTTTAATTATTAAACCACTGCAAAAATAAATATTATTGACTGCAAATATTGATAAGCTCCAGTATGCAGTGAATTTCCTTCATAAATCACCTTGGATTACTCAACATGAACGATGTAAGGTATGCACTCATAGGTAACTATTTCTTTTGATCGGATGTAGAGAAATAAAGTCACGTGATATACAGCCAACTTAATTTAAAAAAATCAAAGAAAATACTTGGCTCATTGTGAATAAAATAACAGAATCGCGAATTACAGAAAGGGCTGAAGTCCAGCCGACCTAGTTCTGAGATAATCGAGAAAAACAAATTGCCCCCCTTAGGATATATTTGTAAAAAAATATGTTACTGGCATAAATAAGACAATATATCGATACACCCAGCTATTGTCTGTAGACGCATGCAAAAAACATATTTCTGTCCTAATTTGAGGGTTCAATGAGCTGGACATATGCCCTTTCTGTAATTCACTGGAAAGTATGATTAAAATGTTACTATTTCAGGGAGATTAACTGTCAAAAGAGGTCAAAAAAGGTCAAACAAACATTTGTTTACTAATTTTATGACTTCATTACCAAATATTACAAAATTTATGCACAATCCTCGTCGTTCGGAACACTTTCTTCAGAAAACATCTTGATAAAACTCAAAAAATTCATTTGGCAAATTCTGAACTCCCCCCTTGAGGGGGTTGAATACTATCCCCCTTTTCCTTTTAACAGGGGTTTCTGGCAACTGTTGCGGATCATTGGTGTCAAAGGACGCAATTTTTACATTGAAACCGTGAGCCTGTGAAGTGCAACAAGGACACAAGTCCTGGGACTAATGCCCTTTCTGCTCTTCACAAGGGTGCCCTGTGCAAGCAAATGCTGGGACTACCGCCCTATCAATCTCTAAAGTAGCATTTACCTTTACGGTTCCCATATCCGCTGTTAACTCAATTTCCCAAAAAGTGTGACTAACGCCCTTTCTGTAATTCGCGATTCAATTATAGTAATGAGTGTAAAGGCCAGACATTCGTTAGATTAGCATGTGCAAATTCATGAGAAATTCATTTGAATTCACTTAATGAAAAGTGAAAAAGACATAGGTCTCAATAATACTCTTTGCCTATTTGAACATTAAATCGTGTAAGTAATTTATTTATAGTGTAAGGCATTTTAATGAAATCCTTGATGCATAAATGTTTCTGGAGATCTGTTAAATGTGTATCTATGGTGGAGTGAAATAGTCACCTTCGTCTAGCATCTGCGGAGGCCTCGTAAGGGGCGACGGCCCACAAGGCGACTTTTGTTTGCGCCGTCTTAAAACAGGCGCTGGGGGCAAACAAAATCAAATCATTCTATTTAAGTACATGATACGAGGGGAGGTCGCAGAGTTCTCTGGTACGAAGGATTATCGGAAGGCGTGAGTTCCTAGAGCACAGAGTTCGAAAATGTGTCTTCTGTCAAAACTGTACCTAGTCGTAGTAAATTGTACCTATAAAAAACACTTCGTGTAAAAATACCAGCCAAGTCTCTTCAACTAAAAAAAAATATGAAATCTAAAAATTCTGCACTGAAAAGTAGTGATATCAAAAAATTTGCCAAGTCAAAACTTTATTTGAAAATCAAAAAATACTTGGCGCATCGTGTACATAAATAGCTTGGAAGTATAAGCCAATTATAAATTATACATGAAATATACATACATAGTATACCTATAATGTCCTAAAAAAAACGATGCGCCAAGTATTTTTTGATTTTCAAATAAAGTTTTGACTTGGCAAATTTTTTGATATCATTACTTTTCAGTGCAGAATTTTTAGATTCATATTTTTTTTGTTGAAGAGACTTGGCTGGTATTTTTACACGAAGTGTTTTTTATGGGGATATCACTCCTTTTTTTAGTTTATTCTAACAACTTGTGACACATATGAAATGAACAATTACTAAATTCTTTTAAAAAATCATCACCCTTTACAATTTCGTTACCACTAATGAATAGCAGCGTATGGTCCTAAATAATTGCTTTAAATGATCTTTCACGAAGAATAGCAAAGGTTTCATTCCAATCAGTCAACCCAGTTCCGAGATATGGAAACACTTCGGTTTTCAAAATGGCTGCTGAACTTACTGCACTGCCACATAGAATGTATATCTATAAATGATGTGTATCATTTTAGGCTTTCTGAATACGTATTTATTATATAGGAGGGGATTATAATAATTTTTTAAATTTGAAT